>SJYW01051529.1:63343-106589 GCA_006410735.1 Raphicerus campestris
TCCCTGGGATTCTCCAGGCAAGAACACTGGAGTGGGTTGCCATTTCCTTCTCTTATGCATGAAAGTGAAAAGTGAAAGTGAAGTCCTCAGTCGTGTCCGACTCTTCGCGACCCCATGGACTGCAGCCCACCAGGCTCCTCCATCCACGGGATTCTCCAGGCAAGAGCACTGGAGTGGGGTGCCATTGCCTTCTCTGACACATATGCTGTTATTTATGTGAAAAAAAATATATTTTTTTTTCTAAAACTATCATAGTACATAAGACAGGATCCTAGAATATTATCTAAGATTACATCATGCCAGGAAAGGCAGTATTCTTGAATATAAGCTCCATGTGGCCAGATTTTATTTTATAATCCTACGTTCTGGGTTCCTAAAATAGAATTTTGTGCATAGAAATTGCTCATTAAATATTTATTGACTTTGAATTAGTTAATCCTGCATTTTATGCTTAACTCTCTGTGGTTTAGCTGTGGGTGCCTGAAAATCAAACGAGCATTTTGGATGAGGTTAGTCACAATATTTCCATTAGCTTCTTTCCCTCTGGGATATGAAAGAAAAGATTAATGCTTCCCAAAATGTGGCATGTGTCAAATTATCTCCTGTGGTAGATATTTGAAGAAGATCTTTGTGATATTTCACCCTGTTCTCATAATTTTACTTAGAAAAAAATGATAGCAGGCAGTTGTTATTCTTCAGAGAAGGTATTGCAAATGGTCATCATAATAGTTTAAAGGCTAGTTACATGTAGAAAGCTATTGTAAAAATATTTTAATAAAAAACACCCTGAAATCTGTATCATCTTAGGCTTTATAGACCATAAATATGTAATTTACAGGCTCACTAACTTGAATTTTGATGTGTGATGAGACTTTGTCTTATCAGTTAAACAGTCACCACTGAAACAGTAAGCATTTAACTGTCTTTAGACTTCATTGACTATAGAAGGAGGTAGTAACTGATTAAGAATATTGTAAATAATGATCTTAGAAATAAATAAATGTAAGCTTGATAAACTTTCAGCTACATTGTGGAAAGTGGACTTGTGACTCATTTTACTCAATGAAATGAAAATAGAATTTTGATTATAACCTCTTGGTAGCTTTAAAAGTCATTGTTCAATATCTTAATTTTTGTTCTAGGCTTTATGGACATGGATGCATTGACTACCCAATTTTAAGAAAAATATTAGTCTTCCTGTTCTAGCATTATATTGCATTGATTTAAAAATAGTCACCCACTATATATGATCCATACATTTTGATAAAATGTAGCAAAAAAATAATACAGCCAGCAGTGCAAAGAAATCTCTTCACGAATGTTCACAGCAACTTTGTGGCTGACTTGAAGGAAACAAATTTCTACCAACAGGAGAAAAGACAAATAACTTGTAATAATCATACCATGGCATACTATATAACAATGAAAATTAATAAACTATTATGTACAATTTATCCATTAGGTACCATACCATTTATGCACATAAAATGTTATGTACCTATTTATCCAAATGGATGAATCATATTTAAAAATACTGAGAAAATTCAAAAAAAAAGTTTGTAGAGAATGCACATAACTCAAAACTTTGAAAACATGTAATGTATGCTCAGTCATGTTTGACTCTTTGTGACCCCCTTGGACTGTAGATAGCCAGACTCCTCTTTCCATGGAATTTTCCAGACAAGAATACCAGAGTGGGTTGCCATTTCCTTCTTCAGGGGATTTTCTCGACCCAGGGATTAAACCTGCGTCTCTTGAATTGGCAGGAGGATTCTTTACCACTGTACCACCTGGGAAGCTAGGTGGCTTATAAAACCATCCACAGATTATACATGTATCTATGTACATATTTACGTGTGCAGCTGCGTATATGTATGCTGCTGCTAAGTCGCTTCAGTAGTGTCCGACACTGTGCAACCCCATAGACGGCAGCCCACCAGGCTCCGCCATCCCTGGGATTCTCCAGGCAAGAACACTGGAGTGGGTTGTCATTTCCTTCTCCAATGCATGAAAGTGAAAAGTGAGAGAAGTCACTCAGTCGTGTCCAACTCTTAGCGACCCCATGGACTGCAGCCTACCAGGCTCTTCTATCCATGGGATTTTCCAGGCAAGAGTACTGGAATGGGGTGCTATATTTGTGTATGTGGAAGGGGGAATAAATGTTGGGAAAAAATACCAAATTCAAGTTAGCTTAAATTTTAAATTAGTGACATTAGTTATAATCTCAGGATGAAGACTGAAGAAAGTGTTACCAAGGAGGGATAAAGCAGGCATTTGAAGGATATATGTTTATAATGTATTTCTTATAGTTTTTATCTATTTACTGTTTATATTCCTATGTGTCTCAAATATGTTATAATAATTAAAAAAACAAACAATGCAAATTTTTATAGCTCCAATGTAGTCTTCCCTCACTTATCTATGGCAATCAATATAAGAAATAAAAGTGTTATGGTTTATTCTCATCAAATATAATTGATTACAAGGAAGACTAGCAAACATGTAACATCTGAACTCAAGCAGACTGTGGTCCATCTTCTCATTAGCTATAGTTCACAAGCCAAACTCCTAAGTGTAACTTAAAAAATCCTTCACTTTTTCTCCCTAAACTGACTCTGCTGCCACTTTCTAAACATACAAAATGTTGCATCAAATTATCATTTTCCCCAAATCATGAATTGCAACATACACTTTGTAATTTTACTCAAGGTATTCCCTTGGCTTGTGATATCTCATTTACCCTTGGCTAAAATAAATTTCCATCTTTCCAAAGGCACATGTTTTGCAGGGGTAGATTTCATTCCTGACACCCTGAGGATAGTTAGTTTTTCCTCTGAGCACAACTGTTTCTCTTCCAGAGTCAACAGGTTGCTTGGCCTTCCTCTGTGCTCATGTCTGTCTTTCTAAATAAAATAGAAACACTTCACTTCACTCACTTCATACTTTATCACTGGAGAAGGAAATGGCAATCCACTCCAGTATTCTTGCCTGGAGAATCCCATGGACAGAGGAGCCTGGTGGGCCATGGCCCATGGGGTCGCAGAGAGTTGGACATGACTGATGTGACTAAGCACGCATGCAAAGAGCAGGAGAGATGACTCAGAATCTCTAATGTGAGAAATTTGAGCACATAATGATCCTAGAAAGATATGAGGATGAAAAAGGATGAGATGGTTGGATGATATCACTGACAAAGATATGTGCTTGAGCAAGCTCTGGGAGATGGTGAAGGACAGGGAAGCCTGGCGTGCTACAGTCCATAGGGTCACAAAGAGTCAGACGCGAATGAGCAACTAAACAGCAACAGGAATAATCCTAGGATCTCAGAGTATGTTCTCGTTAATGGTGATTGTACCACAGATTGTACCTCAGATTGTTCTGAGAAGACTCTGGATTCAAATATTTCTGAAAATTTCGGGGACAGAATAGTGCCTACTCTGAAGACATACATAGGTTTCTACTTCATGATACGGGAAAATACATACATCTGCGGAAAAGTCTCACTGTTCTGTAAATGAAAAAGTTTTTGGGTCCAAAATGGAAGGGTCTCTTTCTGAACTAGTAGGCAAAGACATTGCAAAATAGTGGTGGTCTGGGGGACAGACCAAGAGAGAGCTCTATAAACTCTAATCTTAGTCATATCTGAGAGCAGTTTACAGATGCTTTTCTGGGCTGTAATGTTTTACTTTAAGCCAACTGGTAAAAAAAAAATACAGTCTGATTTTATTTGTGCTGGAAACAGTAAGTATGACTGCATTTGAAACATATCAGTAAGCAGAAACAGAGTTGCCTGCAGGAGTAGGTAATGAAACTGGAGGTAGCTTTAATATTTCTAGAACTATTGCTAGAATATTTTGCAGAATTGAAAACTAATGACCAATAAAGATTTCTGGAAAATGTAAGTGTTCCTTTGGGGGTTTCCAAAAAGTACATAGCAAAAAGAAACTAGCATAAGAATGAACTCTCCAAAAGGAAAAGGAAATCAGGAAGGTATTGGCAAAGGTGACCTTCGTTTATATGCATGGCTTGTGAGGCCTGAGAAAAGTATAAGCTTACTGTTGAATAAATAATTGAATGGAGAAAAGAAACACTTTAAAAAATTTAATGAAAAACAAATTTAATGGTACTAAGAAATCTTTGGATTAGACTTCGAAACATAGTCTGGTAAGAAGGACTTGAATTCATTTACTCTGCTACTATCTATCCATGGACATTTTATTCCTTGTAATGGTTACAGCCTAGGAAATATGCTGCTTATTTTATGAATCTTGCATTCCCCTACAGCAGTAAATTCATATACAAGTTATATTTAATGCAAGGTAAAAATTTTTTAAATATCAGAACAGATAAATATGATTATAACTAGAAACTATATGAATAATTTCTTACATGAGCTTGTAAAATTGATATCTGGTTAACTCTAATTTTACTTCCGAGGAAAACGAACTGTTTCTTGGTTGCTAAGTCATGTCCGACTCTTTTGCAGCCCCTTGGACTGTAGCCCACCAGGCTTCTCTATCCATGGGATTTCCCAGGCAAGAATACTGGAGAGGCTTGACATTTCCTTTTCCGGGGGATCTTCTTGACCCAGGGATTAAACTTGAGTCTCCTGCATTGGCAAGCAAATTCCTTGTCACTGAACTACCAGGTAAGCCCAAGGAAAATGAAATTTAGATCAAATTACATGCTCCAAGGCATCNTTTCCTTTTCCGGGGGATCTTCTTGACCCAGGGATTAAACTTGAGTCTCCTGCATTGGCAAGCAAATTCCTTGTCACTGAACTACCAGGTAAGCCCAAGGAAAATGAAATTTAGATCAAATTACATGCTCCAAGGCATCATAGCCACTTAGAGGGCTGTTGGGACTCAGTCTCATATCTTCAAACCTAGATCTATCTCAACCTCTTTCCTGTGGTCTACCCCCTGTCCACTTTCTAGGTACAAAGAGCAGAACTTTATATGGGGGATATTTCCATAAAGTCACTCAATTCATGCTCATACTTGACCCTAATTTGTCTCTCCTTTTTATGTGTAACATTTGTAGTATTGTAGTTTTCATTCTAGCAGCATGCAAATTAGGTCCAAGTTGACATTTTTGGAAATCCTTCAGCCACTGAGGAAATAATAGCTTTCATGTTTTAAATGGATCATTTCCCACTCCAAGGCAGATCGACCTGTATCCTAGCTCCACTCTGAAGACAAAACAGCAGGACTTTGGCTCCTGTAGAATTCTCTAGCTCACAACCTCACTCTCATTTTTTCTGCCTCTTAACCTGAACCTTGACCTTGTATTTGATTTATTTTTTGAACATGAGCTGCTCAAATTAACTCTTAGCTCTGAAGTGAAATGGTATAAAACATGTTTACTTGGAACAGTGACTTGAGACCTATAGTCAACGAACATCTAACATCAATTTCAAATGCATGCACACAACTGGCAGAAATACAATCTAACAAAAATAGATCTATATCAAGCTCATTTAAATAGTTGTCTATTGGTGGGAGAAGAATGTGCATGAGGGCTATGGTTTAAAGAAATTTACCAATATAAAAGGAAGAGGACCTTGGACCAATGGTCATAGCATTTCACAAAACAAGGAGTTTCATTAATTCAACTTTCTGCTTGCCTTCAAATTTCAAAAAGATAAAAAAAATCAGTTGATAATACACTAAATATATTAAAGCCACTGCTGTAAAAATATGATGCACATTCAGTGGCTTAAAACAGATTTCTTATCTTACAGTTTCTGTGAGTCAGGAGTGCAGACATGGCTTTGCTGAATTCTCTGCTTAGGGTCTCACAAGGCTACAAAGTGTCTGCAAAGGTGTGTTTGTGTTTGTTTGTTTCTTTGTTTTTTCAGCTTCCCTATTTTCATCATTTATTTAAGGACAAAATTACATATAAACAAATGCATAGACCTTAACACACAGTTCGATGAGCTTTGTTTCAGAATGCAGATACAAAAATTTCAATCTTTCAGAAAGTTACTTCAAGACTTTTCAGTCAATAGCCACACTTAGGATTAGATTTTTTTTAAGATCAATGTTAAGTTTAGCACAAAATTGAGAGAAAAATACTAAGATTTCCCACATACTCCCTGCCCTTAAACCTGCATAACCTTCCCCATTGTCTAAATTACTCATCAGGTTGGTTGGTTTGTTTTCTTGTCTTTCTTTTGCTGCTCTGAGACTTAGGACTCAAACTTGGCTCCAGTTTATCAACTCTTTTTGAGTGAACTCCGGGAGCTGGTGATGGACGGGGAGGCCTGGCAAGGTGCAATTCATGGGGTCGCAGAGTCGGACACGACTGAGCGACTGATCTGATCTGATCTGATCTGAACTCTTCCTGTGGAAGTGTTCTTTCCCAGGAGGGTGCTGAGGCCCAAGAGCTTTGTTCTTATCTGGAGGCTTGATGGGAAATAATCTGCCTCCAAGTTCATTTGCATCATGGGTGGAAGTAATTTTCTCACAGCTGCAGCAGTGGGGCCCGTTGCTTTTTGCTATCTGTTGTCAGAGACCTCTCTAGGGTCCTAGGACTGCTCTCAGGTCCTTATCATGTACCCTCGTCCACAAGCCTTTCACAGCATCACAGCTTACTTCTTCAGAGCCAGAATAGGAACTCTCTCTCACTTCAGCCTCTGAAAGACAATCTTATACTAAGGGATTTTATGGGTGCACCATTCCTTCACCTTTGCCACATAATGGAACCTGACCAAGGCAGTTTCATCCTCTCACATTTACATATTCTATTGGTTAGAAGCAAGTTCTACCTATAGTCAAGCACAATAGATGGCATGAGGGCATCATCTATCCAGGATCACCCTAAGGTATGTCCTCCTACACTGTGTGAACTGCACTCTCTCTTATTCTAACTCATGGACAAATTTCCATATTATGTTCAGTACAAAAATGTAGAATCATATTTAAAATATACTATCAACTATGTTTTGGGCCGTCCCAAGTGTCTCAGTGGAAAAGAATCCTCCTGCAATGCAGGAGACCCAGGAGAGGCGGGTTCCATCCCTGAGTTGGGAAGATTCCATGAAGAAGGAAATAACAACCCTCTCCAGTATTCTTGCCTGGAAAATTCCATTGAAAGAGGAGCCTTAGTGGGCTACAGTCCATGGGATCACAGGGAGTCAGACACTACTGAGCATGCACGCATGCTGATCAGCTATGTTTAATAATTTTGTGTGTATGTGCTTTATTTCCCAGATGATTTCTAAGATGATGAACAAAAAACTGTTGATAGAGATCCATTTTACAGAGTCGCTAAATTGTGAAGCAGGGAAAGTAATGAAACTTAGCAATTGTCCTTGTGTATATTTTCAGTTTTGTACTAAATACACAACAGCCCTTTAATGTTCATGGAGTAGTTTTTCAAAAAGTAAATGAGATTTCCTATGGGAAATTATTATTTTAAAAGTTGAAAAAAATCAGAGTTTGCAAAATAGACAATTTAAAACAGAATGAAACATTGCAGGATCAAAAATCATTTTCCTGTCTAATACCTTACCCGAAAAAGGAGTGACGATATGTTTGTGAACATGGTCTCTTAAAAATCAAACCTCTAAATATAAGAGAGATGTTGCTATTCATTCAATGAAAGCAAGTTTTTGGAGATTAAAACAAATAAAAATTAATTGACCATTGATAACTTCTATGAATAAATAATCACAAGATTATCTAAACAGAAGTTTGGCAACTTATTTTACCACAGGCACTTTGGTATCACATAGTGTACAGAGTTATTCCAAAGCACTCTTATTTACAAGTGCGCAGCTGGTCATGTTCCAGTGGATACTTTCTAGTGTTTTAAGTAATGTGGTGCTGAGACTTATTTCTCAGGCATCATGTGATCAATACTCTTAAGGAACACAGTCACACCGCAATAATCACTGCATTATGTTATTGCTCTCTACGTCTCAGAGATGGAAGAGACCAAGTGTTTTATTTGTGAACTTTCATTATCCATCAAAATGATTGTATCTTAATTGATCCTCAATAAATATTTGTAGGGCCTTTAAAAGAAGAGTGATAGAAAATAGTGAGAAGGGTTTTCATTAAAAAAGTATAAGTACAAGACATTGATTAATATTTGTCTGATAAAATATCATCTCCATCTGTAACTGTCTTAATGATTCTGAAAGTGAGTCATAAGAAGGCAAAATCCTGCTCATCATCTGAAATGTAGCCTATACTTTTTCCAATTATCTAGAAATAATGATACCTAGGTTATAAAATCGTAGGGAGCAAAGCTCTTTGAACAATTTCAGCCTGGGATAGTGATAAAATGTGGCTCTCCTTGGCACTGGAATAGCACAATAGTAACTAACAGCAAACAAGGGGAAATGGTACCACTTATGATGTGCTGTATGTTTTCCAGATATTCTCAAGAACACAGATTTCTTTATTAGGCCACGTTTTCACATACCAGATGCCTAAAATACCCTCTATAGATAAAGAAGCTTTGTCACTAGCAGCATCACACTTGCTCACAGACATATATACATATATGCATATGTTTATGTGTGCATGCATGCCTATATATATATAAGTGTGTATAGGTGTGCAAATGCTTTTAGTTAAGTGTTACTCAGAGTTGAAGTCCTTCATTTATACTATGTGATTTATTCATTATAACAACCTTTCAAGATAGATTCCAGTATTATCCTCCGTTGAAAAAACTGAGACCCAGAAAGGTTAAGGAACTTGCCTTTTTTCTCTCAGGACTACTAAGTGCCAGAGTCACATTCAAACCTGAGCAGTCTGGCATCAGAGTGTAAACTCTCTGGTCCTACAGAGACACTGTCTACATGTGTTATAGCCTCTGACTGAACCTCGGGGGTGGCTCCGTGGTAAAGAATCTGCTTGCCAATGCAGGAGACATGGGTTCAATCTCTGATGTGGGAAGATCCCACTTCCTGCAGAGCAACTAAGCCCATGAGTCACAACTATTGACCCTGTGCTATAGACCCTGGTAACTGCAACTACTGAGTCCACACACCACACCCACTGAAGGCCTGTGCCCTAGAGCCCGTGCTCTGCAGCAAGAGAACCCACCACGATCAGAAGCTTCTCACTGCAGCAGAGTAGCCCGCATCTCATCACAACTAGAATAACACCCATCAGCAGTAAAGACCCAACACAGCCCCAGATAAGTGAATAAATGCATAATTACATATATATATATATATATAACATCTGCCTGGGAGAACCACATCTCAGGGAGACAGGCCCTCTAGGTATCTTTAGCTTAGCCCTCAAAGTGAGGTGGGCAAGGAGAAGCCCAATCATGGAAGACGACTCTATACTGAATAAAGTTTTTGATAATAAAGGGTATCATTGAAACATCCTTTGTTANGTTTTCACATACCAGATGCCTAAAATACCCTCTATAGATAAAGAAGCTTTGTCACTAGCAGCATCACACTTGCTCACAGACATATATACATATATGCATATGTTTATGTGTGCATGCATGCCTATATATATATAAGTGTGTATAGGTGTGCAAATGCTTTTAGTTAAGTGTTACTCAGAGTTGAAGTCCTTCATTTATACTATGTGATTTATTCATTATAACAACCTTTCAAGATAGATTCCAGTATTATCCTCCGTTGAAAAAACTGAGACCCAGAAAGGTTAAGGAACTTGCCTTTTTTCTCTCAGGACTACTAAGTGCCAGAGTCACATTCAAACCTGAGCAGTCTGGCATCAGAGTGTAAACTCTCTGGTCCTACAGAGACACTGTCTACATGTGTTATAGCCTCTGACTGAACCTCGGGGGTGGCTCCGTGGTAAAGAATCTGCTTGCCAATGCAGGAGACATGGGTTCAATCTCTGATGTGGGAAGATCCCACTTCCTGCAGAGCAACTAAGCCCATGAGTCACAACTATTGACCCTGTGCTATAGACCCTGGTAACTGCAACTACTGAGTCCACACACCACACCCACTGAAGGCCTGTGCCCTAGAGCCCGTGCTCTGCAGCAAGAGAACCCACCACGATCAGAAGCTTCTCACTGCAGCAGAGTAGCCCGCATCTCATCACAACTAGAATAACACCCATCAGCAGTAAAGACCCAACACAGCCCCAGATAAGTGAATAAATGCATAATTACATATATATATATATATAACATCTGCCTGGGAGAACCACATCTCAGGGAGACAGGCCCTCTAGGTATCTTTAGCTTAGCCCTCAAAGTGAGGTGGGCAAGGAGAAGCCCAATCATGGAAGACGACTCTATACTGAATAAAGTTTTTGATAATAAAGGGTATCATTGAAACATCCTTTGTTAGCAATAGATTTACCATTTGAAAACATCCAAAATAGTGTGCTTTGCCCCATAAACATGCCCTGGAAACACTGCCTAGGCTATCTTACAAGATTTGTGTTTTTTTGACAATTTCTTCCAGTCCTTGGGAAAAAAATATGTCTCGAACTTATATAATACTTGCATTTCAAAGTACTTAACTAGATTTTCTATCAGATAAATTGGGGAATGAGAAGTCTGTATTGGTATATGTGTCTGTTACATTTATATTTATGCTCTCTGTGAATCTAAGCTTAAAATTACAAGTAGACAAGAAATTTGGTTTTTATACTAAGAAATAAATGCAGACTCATAAAAATTACAGTGTATGTTTAAAAGATACAATATTTAAATTACTCCATTCCAAGCTGACTACTAGCTTTACTTATGTCTACTTCCTCACATCTCCCAGCATGGAATATCTCATTTTATCATATAAATATCTCATTTTATAGCAAAAAGGTAAAGGAGTGTTTTGAACAAAGGTCTCATTTCCTGGCAAATCTTAAACCACCTTTCATTAATGTATACTGCTTGCTAGCTTACCTCTACCCAATATATATACATTGATGTATATCTACTTTGTGCTTCCCTGGTGACTCAGATGGTTCGAATCTGCTTGCAATGCAGGAGACTCAGGTTTGACCACTGGGTCGGAAGATCTCCTGAAGAAGGGAATGGCTACCCACTCCAGTGTTCTTGCACTGAGAATCCCATGGACAGAGGAGCTTGGCAGGCTGCAGTCCATGGGGACACAGTCAAATACAGCTGAGTGACTAACACTAACTAACATTCCTACTTCTGCTTTTAAAAATTCTGATTCCTGACAGCACTCTTCTCAGTCTCAATGAATTACATAATTCATTGTAATTACTATCAATAACTTTCTAGTGCAAAACTCAGTTTTACCAGGAGCATGGCAAAAGGATATAGATGATTGCATGCTTTTAGGCACCGAAGATTATCACTAATGGGTGGCTGCATTAGTTCTAGTGGACACCCACAGACTCCATGAGANAGGAGAAGCCCAATCATGGAAGACGACTCTATACTGAATAAAGTTTTTGATAATAAAGGGTATCATTGAAACATCCTTTGTTAGCAATAGATTTACCATTTGAAAACATCCAAAATAGTGTGCTTTGCCCCATAAACATGCCCTGGAAACACTGCCTAGGCTATCTTACAAGATTTGTGTTTTTTTGACAATTTCTTCCAGTCCTTGGGAAAAAAATATGTCTCGAACTTATGTAATACTTGCATTTCAAAGTACTTAACTAGATTTTCTATCAGATAAATTGGGGAATGAGTAGTCTGTATTGGTATATGTGTCTGTTACATTTATATTTATGCTCTCTGTGAATCTAAGCTTAAAATTACAAGTAGACAAGAAATTTGGTTTTTATACTAAGAAATAAATGCAGACTCATAAAAATTACAGTGTATGTTTAAAAGATACAATATTTAAATTACTCCATTACAAGCTGACTACTAGCTTTACTTATGTCTACTTCCTCACATCTCCCAGCATGGAATATCTCATTTTATCATATAAATATCTCATTTTATAGCAAAAAGGTAAAGGAGTGTTTTGAACAAAGGTCTCATTTCCTGGCAAATCTTAAACCACCTTTCATTAATGTATACTGCTTGCTAGCTTACCTCTACCCAATATATATACATTGATGTATATCTACTTTGTGCTTCCCTGGTGACTCAGATGGTTCGAATCTGCTTGCAATGCAGGAGACTCAGGTTTGACCACTGGGTCGGAAGATCTCCTGAAGAAGGGAATGGCTACCCACTCCAGTGTTCTTGCACTGAGAATCCCATGGACAGAGGAGCTTGGCAGGCTACAGTCCATGGGGACACAGTCAAACACAGCTGAGTGACTAACACTAACTAACATTCCTACTTCTGCTTTTAAAAATTCTGATTCCTGACAGCACTCTTCTCAGTCTCAATGAATTACATAATTCATTGTAATTACTATCAATAACTTTCTAGTGCAAAACTCAGTTTTACCAGGAGCATGGCAAAAGGATATAGATGATTGCATGCTTTTAGGCACTGAAGATTATCACTAATGGGTGGCTGCATTAGTTCTAGTGGACACCCACAGACTCCATGAGACAGAGAACCTTTACGGAGCACGGACACTGTGCTCCACAGAAGCCGGGAGGACTACTGAAGATCAAAATCTCAGGGTAAAATTCAGAAGTTTCCTTTGGAGCTTGTAATAACAAGGTTTGGAGTTTGATTACTTTTGCAGTGGATCTTTTTTGATAGAATCTGGCTTCCATCCTTATGAAAAATCAAAGTTGCTTGTGAATCCTGTCATTTGGTTGGGGAGGGACCACTCTTGTTGAGAGTTAAGACTTGCTTGATGAAAGCAGGACCCTAAGGCATTTGGGAAGAGACAGAATAATGATGTTGGTAATGCCTGCAATCTCTCCTGGGTGTGTGAGAGAATGACAGTGTAGAGCAAGGAGGAAGAAAGAACATTTCCATCCTTATGCGTTTGTTTGTTTGTTTGTAGGATAAGAGGAAGCAAAGGCTTAGAGCTATGCTCAGATTTAATGGCTTTGTGGATATACCCTCCACAATTCAATAAAAATTGTCTGATTTCTTTAACTTTCTTCTGGGATCAGGACTGCCGCATTTTTAAAGAATGGAAATGCACATTTGGAGTCAGCATATATTTCACGTTGCTTGAGACCGTTTCAAGATTCGTTCGGCTCTCACTCTTTGCCTTTAGCATTTTGAGGTCCCGTGTGTCTGCCTCACCTGCATTCTGTTCTCCTGGGTGAGCAAACGAGCCCCAGGCCTGCTATGTGTCCATCAGGGATACAGAAGTTGTCAAAAGCCCTCCAGACAGAAACCTAGTTGTCTTTCCCAGAAAGCAAAGAAGTAGGTTCCCTAATATAACTCTTTATCTTTAAAATAAGGCATAACATAAATAGTTAACAAACTCTCATAGGGTGCTTAGAAAACATCAGTGGGCATGCAAGGGTCAAGATAAAAAGAAGGGCGCTTTTAAAATTAGCATATCAGAGAAACACATTCTAACACGGGTCGTCCTCTTCAAAGTAATCATCTGAGGAGGTTCCCCTCTGTTTTAGCAGAGCTTCCACAACTCAGAACTGTGTTGAATCTCTTCTGGAATTGCCTTCAGAGTTAAGTTTACGAGCCACATAAGAAAACCATTATTTTATGGTTGTACCTCATAAAGTTCCATAAAAAGAATAAGAAAAATGCTGAAACAAATAGGGTGTGGCCTGTCCCATATAAAAAATCAGCTGAAAAGTTAGGCTTTGTATCCATCCCAGAACACTGACACCTGACGTTCCTTTGGATATGTGGCAGAAGGAAAAAGTTTTCTCCTTTAGCATTGTATTTGATGCTTATGTACCTAATTGTTCATAAAACCTGGCAACAAAGAGAGTGTTTCTTAAAGACTGTCAATGAGCATGTATTATACATATTCACCTGTGTTTCAGGACCGGATGGATGCCCTTGTAGAACCATTAGTGGAAGTGCAAATCTTTCTAGAAGGAAGCTGATTTATTCCCATGTAAGCAACTTTAAGGGTTTAATTACTTCACCCACATGGCTCGCTACCTGAGTCTGTGCTGTTATTCATTCTCATTTTCTTTACTGACATTCCCTCTTACTAGATCCCTGTGTCTCTAATCCATTACCTAAAATGTAGGCACAATAACCTTTCTAAATCATGCTTCTGAATGACACTTCCTGTTAAAATCTTGTAATGATTACACTTTACCTTCAAGATAAAGCTCATTGCTTAGTAGGCTATGCAAATTTTTCACAATCTGTCCACTTCTAGACTTTAAGTTGATGAATCTAGTCTCGTCATATCTTCTTTTCTCTTAATTGTTCTCCAGGCTGATGGGCTTGCTTCCAAGAAAACATTGTTCTGTCTAGTTTCTAGAACTCGATTCTTGCTATTCAACACAGGCTAACTGAAATATCTATTCAAGCTTTTAATGTATAGAACAGCCATCATTCCCCAAAGATTTTGTCTTATTTTAGACCAAAGACAGAAATTGTATCTTTCTAGCAATATTTTTTTTATCATAGATACCTAGTGTGCATTATTTAAAATGCCAGTTTCTTTAGCACGACCTGAAGGTCATGTTCAAATGTATTGAGTTCAAGAATTCATATTACTTAAAAACCATGCCAGAAGATTATTATGTAAGTTTTCATACTGTTTTAAGAAAAGTTTTTGGAATATTCCCCCCTTGTCATTAATTAGTGAGGGAGAGGGTTTTGGTCCTCATCTAAAATCCTTACTATGAACAAATGATTAAGCAAAGCATTAAACAAAAGGTAGAAACTTGAGAATGAATTATTGAAGAATAAANTTATGAAAAATCAAAGTTGCTTGTGAATCCTGTCATTTGGTTGGGGAGGGACCACTCTTGTTGAGAGTTAAGACTTGCTTGATGAAAGCAGGACCCTAAGGCATTTGGGAAGAGACAGAATAATGATGTTGGTAATGCCTGCAATCTCTCCTGGGTGTGTGAGAGAATGACAGTGTAGAGCAAGGAGGAAGAAAGAACATTTCCATCCTTATGCGTTTGTTTGTTTGTTTGTAGGATAAGAGGAAGCAAAGGCTTAGAGCTATGCTCAGATTTAATGGCTTTGTGGATATACCCTCCACAATTCAATAAAAATTGTCTGATTTCTTTAACTTTCTTCTGGGATCAGGACTGCCGCATTTTTAAAGAATGGAAATGCACATTTGGAGTCAGCATATATTTCACGTTGCTTGAGACCGTTTCAAGATTCGTTCGGCTCTCACTCTTTGCCTTTAGCATTTTGAGGTCCCGTGTGTCTGCCTCACCTGCATTCTGTTCTCCTGGGTGAGCAAACGAGCCCCAGGCCTGCTATGTGTCCATCAGGGATACAGAAGTTGTCAAAAGCCCTCCAGACAGAAACCTAGTTGTCTTTCCCAGAAAGCAAAGAAGTAGGTTCCCTAATATAACTCTTTATCTTTAAAATAAGGCATAACATAAATAGTTAACAAACTCTCATAGGGTGCTTAGAAAACATCAGTGGGCATGCAAGGGTCAAGATAAAAAGAAGGGCGCTTTTAAAATTAGCATATCAGAGAAACACATTCTAACACGGGTCGTCCTCTTCAAAGTAATCATCTGAGGAGGTTCCCCTCTGTTTTAGCAGAGCTTCCACAACTCAGAACTGTGTTGAATCTCTTCTGGAATTGCCTTCAGAGTTAAGTTTACGAGCCACATAAGAAAACCATTATTTTATGGTTGTACCTCATAAAGTTCCATAAAAAGAATAAGAAAAATGCTGAAACAAATAGGGTGTGGCCTGTCCCATATAAAAAATCAGCTGAAAAGTTAGGCTTTGTATCCATCCCAGAACACTGACACCTGACGTTCCTTTGGATATGTGGCAGAAGGAAAAAGTTTTCTCCTTTAGCATTGTATTTGATGCTTATGTACCTAATTGTTCATAAAACCTGGCAACAAAGAGAGTGTTTCTTAAAGACTGTCAATGAGCATGTATTATACATATTCACCTGTGTTTCAGGACCGGATGGATGCCCTTGTAGAACCATTAGTGGAAGTGCAAATCTTTCTAGAAGGAAGCTGATTTATTCCCATGTAAGCAACTTTAAGGGTTTAATTACTTCACCCACATGGCTCGCTACCTGAGTCTGTGCTGTTATTCATTCTCATTTTCTTTACTGACATTCCCTCTTACTAGATCCCTGTGTCTCTAATCCATTACCTAAAATGTAGGCACAATAACCTTTCTAAATCATGCTTCTGAATGACACTTCCTGTTAAAATCTTGTAATGATTACACTTTACCTTCAAGATAAAGCTCATTGCTTAGTAGGCTATGCAAATTTTTCACAATCTGTCCACTTCTAGACTTTAAGTTGATGAATCTAGTCTCGTCATATCTTCTTTTCTCTTAATTGTTCTCCAGGCTGATGGGCTTGCTTCCAAGAAAACATTGTTCTGTCTAGTTTCTAGAACTCGATTCTTGCTATTCAACACAGGCTAACTGAAATATCTATTCAAGCTTTTAATGTATAGAACAGCCATCATTCCCCAAAGATTTTGTCTTATTTTAGACCAAAGACAGAAATTGTATCTTTCTAGCAATATTTTTTTTATCATAGATACCTAGTGTGCATTATTTAAAATGCCAGTTTCTTTAGCACGACCTGAAGGTCATGTTCAAATGTATTGAGTTCAAGAATTCATATTACTTAAAAACCATGCCAGAAGATTATTATGTAAGTTTTCATACTGTTTTAAGAAAAGTTTTTGGAATATTCCCCCCTTGTCATTAATTAGTGAGGGAGAGGGTTTTGGTCCTCATCTAAAATCCTTACTATGAACAAATGATTAAGCAAAGCATTAAACAAAAGGTAGAAACTTGAGAATGAATTATTGAAGAATAAATTCTCATGAAATGTCTACAATCTCTGTTACCTTGTAGCAGCTAGGGCCCAGATATGGTTGCAAATAATTATATTCCTCTTTGCACAAGCATGCTGCTCCTCCCAGCAAAAGGAAGAGAATTATGTCCTTTCCTTTGCATCCTGGCTAATCCTCTGACTGTTTTGAATACAACAATACAAAGGAGGTAACATTAAAAGAAAGCGCTTTTCCAAGAAAGCTTTGTGTAGTCAAAGCTATGGTTTTTCCCAGTAGTCATGAAGAGATATGAGATTTGGACTATAAAGAAGGGTGAGTGCTGAAGAACTGATGATTTTGAATTGTGGTGCTGTAGAAAACGCTTGAGAGTCCCTAGGACTGAGAGATCAAACCAGTCAATTCTAAAAAAAAAAAATCAACCCTGAAAATTCACTGGAAGGACTATTACTATAGCTGAAACTCCAATACTTTGGCCACCTGATGTGAAGAGCTGAGTCTTTGGAAAAGCCCCTGTGCTGGGAAAGATTGAAAGCAAAAGGAGAAGGGGATGGCAGAGGATGAGATGATTAGGTAGCATAGTTAGATAGCATCACCAAATCAATGGGCATGAATTTGAGCAGACTTGGGAGATAGTGGAGGACAGAGGAGCCTGGAATGCTACTATCTATGGTATTTCAAAGAGTTGGACACAATTTAGCAACTGAACAATGTTAAAGGACTTCTAAGTGTAAGTAAGGATTATGACTGTCTGGAAGCATCAATCTTTTCTCTTTCAGGATACTTTTTTTTTGAAATCCATATCCCATGCAATGAGGAGCCCAAGGCATAAGGAGTATCTATACAAGATGATTTACTTTGCTGAATTTTCACTTCACATTCAGCTTATGGTGTTTTAAAAGCTCATCCCTGCTCACTTTGTTCTTTCATCAGCTTTCCACTCTCTGCTTGTTTTGTCTCCCACAAAATTGAGAGCTGTCACCTTAGCTCTTGATTCTCCTGGAAGGTGTTTTCATATTCACTGCCATAATCATTAAGGAAGCTCTGAGCTCATCTTGCATGGTGAGATTCAACTCAAAAGAAATATCAGAAATCTTGACCTCAATTCCACCTCATTTCCACTATTTCATTACTCCTACAAGTCAACATTCTTGCATCAACTCTTGGGTATTTCTCTACTGCATAATGTTACCAGCTCTGAATGTCATGGTAGATACTTTCCCTCCATATGTCCTTCTCTACATTAAGGGTTACAGTTTGAGTGTCCTGTAATCTCTGGGCCTTTAGATTAGATAGAACCCTTTAGATAAGTAATTTCATGGATACATTCAAGATAAAAATGTAATGGCTAATATATTTTTAAAATGTTGACATGAAGCTAACTTTAGCATCATAAATGGAAACTTAGAATAACAATGTGACATACTGGAAAATAGATAAATAATACTACATAATATTTATTGTCAGATACTGTGTTAGGAATTTTATTTATATTAAATATAGTCTTCAAAATCATCTTTGAAAATAGGTATTTAATATTTCCATTCTATGGTGAAGAAAGCAAGCTTAAGACAGGTATAGTAACTTTTTTCCTTATTTCAGAGGAAAATGAAAAGTCAAAGTGAAGGTCACTCAGTCTTGTCTGACTCTTTGCAACCCCATAGGCTATACAGTCCATGGCATTCTCCAGGCCAGAATACTGGAGTGGGTAGTCTTTCCCTTCTCCGGGGGATCTTCCCAACCCAGGGGTCAAACCCAGGTGTTGTGCATTGCAGATATATTCTTTACCAGCTGAGCCACAAAGGAAGCCCTAGAATACTGGAGTGGATAGCCTATCCCTTCTCCAGGGGCTCTTCCTGATCCAGAGGAAGTAAATATTAAAACTGGGATGTTAGTCTCTGATCATTTAGCAACTCATGCTGCCCTCTACTTAAAACAAAATAACTATCACAAAATAGAACATAGGCTAACATTTTAGGCAAGCCAGCAGTAAAAATATTTTAGTTAAACCATCATTTGGTGACTTTCATTCAAGGGAGTTATTGATCCTGCTAAGAGAATAGAAAAGGAAAAGAAAATGAAGTCTCTCAGTCGTGTCCAACTCTTTGTGACCCCATGGACTGTAGCCTACCAGTTCCTCTGTCCATGGGATTTTCCAGGCAAGAGTACTGGAGTGGATTGCCATTTCCTTCTCCAATGGATCTTCCCGACCGAGGGATGGAACCCAGGTCTCCGGCATTGTAGACAGACACTTTATCATCTGAGCCACCATGGAAGTCCAAAAGAACAGAAGCTGCTGCCAAATGGCTGGCAGTGGGCCTGTGTCATCTAGTTTTGAAGCTGGAACCAGTCTCTGAGAGTCCTCAACAGCAGGAACGAGTCTCTGAGAGTCTTCCCAGATCCCTTATCTGAAAAATATGCTCTATCCTTCTATAATTTCAAAGCACAATAAGAACTGTATGAAAACTATGAAATATCCATTCACTGTGATTTGTTTTCATTCTACAACTCTTGAAAATGAGGTTTTAGATAGCATATAATTGCACATTACAGGCAGTTTTTAACTCTCACATTCCCTACTTTATACATGATTTTCCTCAACCAGAGGTGCTTTCTTTTTCTCCATAGCTAGAGGTTGAGTCTTTCTCCCCTTCTTTTTTCTAGCACTGACTTTGTTTCTTTCTATTTAATGACTCATCTGTAGAGCTTTGTAGGGTTTCATCTTAGTGTGTTTTATTTTACCTCTGAAAGGGTCCAAGCAAAATAAGGAAGATATGGGGTAAGAGGAAGTGTTAGAGAGAAGGCAACCTTCCTGACTATAGAGCATATTTTGTGCCTTTAGGGAGTAAAGATGTTCCTACACTATTAACAGGAAAAAAAAAAAAAAAAAAAAAGAGGTTCTGTTTTGCAAAGAGCACTTTATTCAGAATACATCTCCAGTCTGGACACACAAAACACCAATACAGGTATTCATCCAGCCAGCTAGAGAAACTGCATAAACTTGTCATCAAATGGAATGACAAATATCACCACGTTTTGCCACATCCTGGAGAAGAACTCATGAGCACTAAATCCTGGTAATAAAAATGCTCAGAGGAGCAAGGTTAGGGCCTCAGAAAAAGTTGTTTCTTCCTTTCTTTTTTTTTTTTAAATGAAATTTGGGACTAATTTATTCATATTCCAATGAATAGAATTATGAGCTTGGAAGTACTGTTTTACATTATTTGCTCAAATCTTTTCTTTAGTCTTTTTTTTTTTTTTAGTACATGATTAAATTAATATTTTGNTTTTTTTTTTTAAATGAAATTTGGGACTAATTTATTCATATTCCAATGAATAGAATTATGAGCTTGGAAGTACTGTTTTACATTATTTGCTCAAATCTTTTCTTTAGTCTTTTTTTTTTTTTTAGTACATGATTAAATTAATATTTTGCCCAAAGTCATACAGCAAGTTGAAGAGCAGAACCACTTTTGCAGAGTTAGATTTTTCGACAATTTTAAACTTTCCCTTTGCATTTAATGTTTCTTTTGCCCATTGTTGCTAGCAGCAAAATCTCTTAGAAAGCCTCATGAGGACTGTGTGCTTTCCTCAGGTATGAGAGGATAGAGAGAAGCTATGAAACAACTTTCTGTATAGCAGAGGCCCAAGGACAAATGAAACTCTGGTCAAAACCATCAAGACAAACCTGTAGGGATTCTGGGAGACATAAATTACTGGTTTCTTGTGCTTAAATTAAGATGTAGAACACTGAGCTTTTATTCCCCCTTTTTGACTTAATTTTATTGCTAAGATTTTATTTTCATAGTGAACATACACTACTTATATAACAACAAAAAAAGGAAAGATGAAGGGAGAATATTTCCATTTTTATGCCACAATAAAAATGATTGCTGCTGGAGGTTGACAGAAGGAAAAGTGGAAGTTCCTGAAGTGACCTCAGAGATAACATCTAAGCCTTCACCTCCTCCCAAACCTATCTTTTTTCCACTGGTTCCTTCTCTTCTCTGGGGCCTTGATGCCAGGAGAGATGAGCTAGGCACTTTCTAACCTAATCACAGAGAATCGTCTCCTGCTTCTAAATCCTCATACTCACGATATAGTTTCTAATCAGAGACTCATGTTCCCTACTTCATGGGTATCCCTTAGTAGTAGGTACTACTTGCTTTTCTGCAAAATCCAGGACAATGTAGATTTGTGAATTTCATAGCACATACCTTACTGCATTCTCATCATTGCATGTCTCCTCCATCAGACTGTGAACTTTTGGAAATTAAACTTTTATTATCTCTGTATTCTCAGCATCTAGTGTAGTGAGAAACCCAAACTAAATATATTTACTGACATTTGTTCTATTTGAAAGAAAGGAGGAAGGGAAGAAATTGGGATAAAGACACAAAGACCAATAATTGTTATATTTTGTGGTTGTAGATTATTTTATAATTTGATTAAACCCAACCTAAAAGTATTTAACATTCAAAAGTCAATGGACATGGGGACTTTTCTGGTAGTCCAGTGGTTAAGATTCCATGCTTGCAGTGCAGCGGGGACACAGGTTCCATCCTTGGTCAGGGAACTAAGAGCCCACATGCTGTGCAGCCAATTTATTTTTTCTTTAAATACACTGGATATTATTAAAAATACACTGGACATTATAACAAATTATAATAATGTGCTTTTAAGAAACTCATTTCTATTTTACAAAACACATCTTATGTAACAGCCCCTGAAACCAGACATGTCTGTATTTTGGGGTGTGCTAGCACGGAGAAGGTGATGGCACCCTACTTCTTGCCTGGAAAATACCATGGACGGAGGAACCTGGTAGGCTGCAGTCCATGGGGTCGCGAAGAGTCAGACACGACTGAGCGACTTCCGTTTCACTTTTCACTTTCATGCACTGAAGAAGGAAATTGCCACCCATTCCAGCGTTCTTGCCTGGAGAATCCCACGGACGGGGGAGCCTGGTGGGCTGCCGTTTATGGGGTCGCACAGCGTCGGACATGACTGAATGGACTTAGCAGCAGCAGTACAATGCTCATTTAAATTGCTAAGACATTTTTATTTTAACCATTCTAACACTTTGAAATGGATTAAATCCAGGTTTTAATAATCTATACTTTTTTAAATGTAGATTTTAATAATAATTAACTTAAAGTATATATTTTTATTTATAGATTCTAAAACTTCTTGAAAATGTCATTACTCTTTAATGGAGAGTTGAAAATAATTTTCATTAAAACTCAATTTTCTGCCTTCCTGATAAAAAGTCTCATATCAAAACAGAGTAGTCTCTTTAAAGGGCATTATATTTTACCTCATATCACTATTATTTGATTTCCATCAGTTTAATCATATAGTTGGTTTAAAGTTATATTAATATGTTAGCGGTCTGATAGGGTCTATTGATACTAACATTAAAGCAAAAAAGAGAGCCTGACAAAGAATTTCTTTTCAGGAAAAAATAAAGTTCCAAGATTTCCTCTGGTTGCTGTTCCTTGTGTTTCACTACTTTTGTGGCTGTGTTATATTATTTAGCTTTAATTCCTCCCATTGTAATTTAAACCATTTTTTTCTTGTTCATTCCTTGATGAAGATGGAAAACAGCTGGGTGCCAACAATCCTTTATTTTCCCTCAAATCTTTCCTCAGAACAATACAAAGCTCACTTTATTTTCATTGCTCACCTGATCTGATTGATTTACCAACTCACATGAAAACATAGGTGAAAAAATGGACTAGAAATTGTGGTCTATTGGTTCATTTCCCACATAAGTCAATTTCTTTTCATTAAGTACTTTAATTATGTAAACTATGTTGAGCCTCTTCATGAAGGTGAAAGAGGAGAGTGAAAAAGCCAGCCTAACACTCAATATTAAAAAAACTCAGATCACGACATCTGGTTCCATCACTTCATGGCAAATAGAAGAGGAATAGGCAAGAGTAGTAGCAGGTTTCCTCTTCTTGGACTTTGAAATCACTGTGGATGGTGACTACAGCCATGAAATTAGGAGACAATTGCTTCTTGGCAGGAAAGCTATGACAAACCTAGATAGTGTGTTAAAAAGCAAAGATGTCACTTTGCCAACAAAGATCTGTATTGTAAAGGCTATGGTATTTCTAGTAGTCATGTACAAATGTGAGAGCTGACAATAAACAATCCTGAACACTGAATCGATGCTTTCAAACTGTGGTATTGGAGAAGAATCTTGAGAGTCCCTTGAAAAACAAAGAGATCAACCTAGTCTATCTTAAAGGAAAGCAATCCTGAATACACTTTGGAAGGACTGATGCTGAAGCTAAAACTCCAATACTTTGGCCACCTGATATGAACAGCTGACTCTTTGGAAAAGACCCTGATGCTGGGAAAGACAGAATGCAGAAGGAAAAGAGAGTGGCAGAGAATTAGATCATTGGATGGCATCACCAATTCAGTGGACATGAACTTGGGCAAAGTCTAGGAGATGGTGAGGGACAAGGAAGACTGGTATGCTGCAGTCCACGGGTTCACGAAGAATTAGACATAACTTGGTGACTGAACAACAACAAAATTTTGTGATAATAGAGATTCTTCTGAATAAAACAGTATATTTATTAGTATTAATTATTATTAAAATAATGTATTATAGTATATGCTATGTAAATATGAGATAAGTAATAATTTCATATTTCCATACTTTATTGTATTTGTGTATTATTTTATTTATAAAGCACTAGTTAGAGTTTCAATTTGAGGAAGTGTGAAAAGGAAGCACTGTGGGATTTTAGTGACCATTTGTACATCAGCATTTTCTCATCAGTGAGAGGAAGGAGGAAATGTGAATTAAGAAATCCCTATTAAAATGCCAGTGACTTAAGTCCACTAGATTATTAACCCAGCTCTTACTAAGTCTACCCAGAAGTATTTACCTTGAAAATTTGTGAAATTGACAGACTCCTTTATGTTTAGCCATTACTTTAAAGAGTCTTTTGATAAATGAGCAATACTCATATTTCTTAAAATCAATCAATTTTATGCAATTCTGAAATATGACTGCATTTATCTGAATATGAAAAAGTGTTCTCCTGTCTAATCAGATGTGAAGTATTCTCTAGGGTCATTTTTCAAATGCTTTCTGTCATTAACATGGGCGTCATTGTCCCACACCTGGACACACTCACCAGCTTAGCTGCCCACATTTACTAGAGGGTTCTAACCAGATGCAGCAAGTAGCAAAGCTGTCACATGCCATGTGGGGCTATAATATAGTGCACCTGACAACTGGCAGAGCCCCTGGAAACAAGGCTTAATGGTGAAATGAGTGCAATTAAGTGTGCCATTACATCTTTGCTTTCCCAGAGTATGAGAATGCTTAATGTGACTCATCAGCCCCATTCCAGGTTCCAGACATTTAGAAACTGAATGAACATAAATAGCAAAAGCCACAGTAAATCAGCTGCATAAAAGAATTTATAAATATAAAAGATGATAAGTAATTTTGGTCTGCAGGTTTCTTTTCAGTAATGCAGCTTAGCTTTATACCGTGTAGTACTGCTAGAATCATTTCCAATTCAGCACATTTAACTTTGCTATTTCAGAAAATATTACCTCCTTTTGCTAGAACAAACGAACCATTTGTAAGCCATACTTTCTGAGGGAGGGTAGAGATGTCTTTCAATTCCACTGCCAAACTCAAAACAAGATTGCTAAATTCAAGTTAAGAAATACTTCTGCAGTGACTGAGGTTGCAACTCTCATCCAACAGTTATTTTGAAACAATCAATAGTACAGTGAGTCAAAAGTCTAAGATTACAGAAATTGCCCATTTGGACAATCAGGACAAAAAAAGTTAGAACATCATTTTGTGATTCTCTGATCAATTGTTGTCCTCAGGAAAAAAAAAAAAGGTGGAAAATATAAACTTCCTGAACTCATAGTCAATAAAATAATAGTTTAACTTTTGCAAAAAGGTAAAAAGTAACAACACAACTTGGTAAACACAGTGGAAGATTTCAGACAGGAGGCAACATGACCAACCTTGAAGAGGTCTAAAGACAAGATTTAAGATCATCTCAGCTAAAGATAGCAAGTGAAGACAAAATGAAAGTGATTAACCAGCATGAGTTCAAGATTTTCCATTACAGATCACAGAAAGTATTCTCTTGCTCTAAAATTCTTTTGCACACCAGAAAATTACTTCTTTACTGAAAAACAAGCAAACAAACAAAAAACATTGAAGGAATGACTGAGTATCTATCATGAATCTCAATTTTAACAAAGTTTAAAACCCCAAGTTATGCTATGTAAATAAGAGAAGAGGAAGGAGCTAAATTTAGACTAAGATTGGAACAGACATTTTAAATTTGACTGATCTTACCTGAAAATGTACTTGTGTGTAAAACTGTATAATATAAAAATGAATTTGGAACTAAAGGAAAGAAATTAATGCTACCCATTAACTAGATCCCAAAGAAGTCTGATAAATTCAATTACAGTTTGATTGCCAGATATAGCCTGATAACATTTTTATGGCATTTTACAGCATTGTCCCACAGGAAAATTAGCAATACACATAAGCTAAGAAAATGCAGTTTCATGCATATCTGATGGATATGGAAATAGAAACAGAGCACACTCAAGGAGGTCGATCAGATGCAAACGTGTATGGTGCCTGCTGGAGCAGATGGCCCAGTTGATGAGAATTTCAGAAAGTTTACAGCCAGACTCCAGGTCCAAAGTCACACATTGAGAAATAAAGAAAACAAAAAACAAAACCATCCTGAGAAAGCTCAGCTAAGGAATTAAAACGTATCATATTCTAGCCACTGGTTTCTTTAGTTCAGAGAGGATCATTTTAGCGAAAACTTACACTTTTATTTCTGAAAATAAGTCTGAAGAATCAGATACACCATGAAGACTATGATAATTTAAAGATTTAGGTTTAGTATGATGATCAAGCCTACTTTTCATTTCTCAAAAGTAAATTGGTTACTTAGCAAATATAGCACTGCACAAATTTCAGACCCATATTATTGACAGAGGTGACTTTTCTCTCTTGTTACACATTAATTAACAGTTACCAGTCAGCACATGGCATATGGTGTTCCTTTCACACCACTGTGAGCCATGCCACAGAATGCTACATCACCCTTCTAAGAATTTTTTTCTTCTCCTTCCTCCCCATATGGCATTCAGTTCTAAAATAGGTTTTCCTCCACACCCTTGGTTGTCTATTAATATTCCATAGCTGAGAATCAGGTGTGACTGAAAGCTGAAAGCAAGTGCATGTAAAGTTTGAGCTCTCAGTTGGGTCAACGG
The DNA here is from genome assembly GCA_006410735.1 of Raphicerus campestris. Classification (NCBI taxonomy): domain Eukaryota; kingdom Metazoa; phylum Chordata; class Mammalia; order Artiodactyla; family Bovidae; genus Raphicerus; species Raphicerus campestris. The sequence goes on from SJYW01051529.1 coordinate 89,401, forward strand.
ATGGGGGAGGAGCTCATCTACAGTTAAGTGTCTCTGCAGAAGTCAACTGAAAACTAAACTCATTCATTTGCTTTAATAGCTAACTCTCCTTGACAGTAAGAAATTAAGATCGTATTATTTAGGTCTAATCAAACTGTTCAGCTCAAGGCACTCATCTCTTCAGAATTTTGACCTCGGAAATGCAAGGAACTGAACAGAGGCAGATCTAAGCTTGACATGGGTAATTTTGCCATGAATTCCAATATGAAATTAGATTGCAAACTCCAAGGCTCTGTGATGCAAATTTATAAAGTGAATTAAATAGTAGAGGGTCATTAGTGTTGACTGGCAACCTCATACTCATTCTCAGACATGTTACTTGATTGAAGCACATTGTTTGATTCAAGATATTTGATTAAGTTATACAGTAAAATGTGTTTTGTCTATAAACATAAGGATATGAATTTTACTAGTAATCTACTATTATTCTCAATTCTAACAGAACTGAGATTTGCCTGAAAATCCCTCAGTGCTGAGGGGCTCATGTTAATGAATTTGGGCAATGGGTTTTTGAAGCTGTTTTTCCCTTCTTTTGTGGTCTATATCTACTGAGAAGTCTTAGAGACAATCTTTATTTAGGAAAAAAAAAAAAAAAACATTTCAATTGATAAACAAAGAGGTCACTTTTGAAAAAAATATTTTCTTAGAGAATTGAGCAGAAAGTACAGAGTTGCCATATACTCCATTCCTCCATGTATGCACAGCTTCTTCATTCAACATCACCCATCAGAGCAATACATTTGTTAAAATTAATAAATCTGCATTGATCTGTCATTATCACTCAAATTCCATAGTTTACATTGGGAGTGGCTGTTAGTGTTGTAGTTTCCATTGATCTGGAAAAATACATGACATGTATCCACCGTTACAGTTCCATACACAGTAGTATTATTGCCCTACAAAGCCTGAGATCTGCCTATTTGTCTCTCTCTCTCTCCTCCCTAACCCCTGGCAACCACTGAATGTTCCTTTTTTTTTCCTTTTTTTTTGCTGTCTCCATAGTGTTACCTTTCACACAATGTTGTAGAGCTGAAGTCAAACAGTATGTAGGCTATTTAGATTGGCTTTTTTTACTTAATAATATCCATTTACTATTCCTCCATGTCTTTTCATAGCTTCACAGCCCCTTTCTTTCTAGTGAAGAATAATAATCCCTTTTCTGGGTGTAGTAGTTTACTAATTCAATTACCTACTGAAGGGCATCTTTGTTGCTTTCAAGTTTTGACAATAAATAAGGCTGCTATAAACATCTGTGTGCGGGTTTTGTGTGGAAATAAGTTTTCATTCCTTTGGGCAAACACCAAGGTGCACAAATGCTGGACCATATAATCAGAGTAAATCTATTTTTTTAAGAAACCACCAAATAGTCTCCTAAAGTATCTGTACCATTTTGCATTTCCATGAGCAATGAATGAGAGTTCCTATTGCTCCTCATCCTTGCCAGCATTTGATTTTCTCAGGATTCTGAATTTTGAACATTCTAATAAGCATGTAGTGGTTATCTCAATTTTTAAAATTTTCATTTCCCTGAGGACATATGATGTGGATCATCTCTGGAAGTCACTCTTAATAGTGTATTGAAATAGTCTTTATTTTAGCTTGCACTATTTGATTCTGTTTCCCAGTCATGACTCTGTTGGGTCATAAACATTTCATGATTCTCTGCTGCTACTGCTAAGTTGCTTCAGTCGTGTCTGACTATGTGAGACTCCATAGACGGCAGCCCACCAGGCTTTCCGGTCCCTGGGATTCTCAAGGCAAGAACACTGGAATGGGTTGCAATTGCCTTCTCCAATGCATGAAAGTGAAAAGTGAAAGTGAAGTCGCTCAGTCGTAGCCGACTCTAGCGACCCCATGGACTGCAACCTACCAGGCTTCTCCCTCCATGGGATTTTCCAGGCAAAATTACTGGAGTGGGGTGCCATTGCCTTCTCTGCATGATTCTCTAGGTATTATGTAATTTATATTAAATTATTCTTGGTGGAAGACAATAATAACTTATCTGCAATTTATTTTACTTTAATAAGAATTTATACATAATCCTATATTAGAGTTGTTTATTTAAAATAATGTTACTATTTCCCCTCAGTAGATTGTGCACTCTAAGAGAACAGGAAATCATACCAGAAACAAGAAATCATATGACCTCTTTATCCCCATTGTGTAAACACTGTATAAAACACAGTTTGTAATAAATATTTTTAAATGAATAAGCATTATATATTTGGGTGTTCATGTTGGTGATCATATAGAAATTTTTATAAATATAAACATAATTACTATAAATGGGAAACACATTTAAACTAAGATTATCTCACCTGTTTTCTATTATTTATTTTGATTTATGACTACAGATTAAAAAGTATAAGAAACAAAGTCTAAAAAAAGAGGAAAAATAAATTGCTTAAGAAGCTTCCCTAGTGTTTCATACAGTAAAGAATCTGCCTGCATTGCAGGAGATCTGAGTTTGATCCCTGGTTGGGAAGATCCTCTGGAGAAGGAAATGGCTATCTACACCAGTATTATTGCCTGGAGAATTTTATAGACAGAGGGGAGCTTGGCAGCATATAGTCTATGTGGTCACAAAGAGGCAGACATGATTGAGCAACTAACATGTTCACTTTTGAAGAATGTTCATAGTCATGGGTCAAGAAGGAGCAAATACAGGTTTTAAGATTCTAAACAATCTTAATTGTATAACTATAGAATTAATTGCTAACCTCAAATTAAAATATTTTTTAAAAGAATATTGTTGCCAATTAGCATAGCATTTAGAAAGAAAAACTATGTAATTTGTTAATTCACTGACATATTCATTTATTGTGTTAAGAATGTGTGGAGAATAAAATTTAAAATAAAAGTTATTTTTATCATGCCTAAGACATTATATCTGAGCAAAAAAAAAAAAAAGATGAAGGTACGAAAAGAAAGTAGTAAGAGGTTTTTTAAAAAAGATAACTTTCAGTTAGGTAGAGCAAGAGCGACTTCATTGAAAGTAGAGGATTTAGTATTTACTTGCCTCATTTCTTCTAGTGAAGACTGTGTTATTGTTTAAAAGCAGTTGTGGTTTGTTTTGCTACATTACACACATTTTTTCTAAAATATCATTCTAAAAACTGAATTAAAATGCCAAAAGTTTAAAATAATTTTAATTAGCAAACAGCCTAGGCAAGTAACAATTCAGCTTATTTTAGGAAAAAATTTGAACAGGTTCAGTTCAGTTCAGTAACTCAGTCATGTCTGACTATTTGCAACCCTGTGAACTGCAGCATGCCAGGCTTCCCTGTCAATCACCACTCCCGGAGCTTACTCAGACTCATTTCCATCGAGTTGGTGATGCCATCCAACCATCTCATCCTCTATCATCCACTTCTCATCCAGCCTTCAATCTTTCCAGGCATCAGGGTCTTTTCCAGTGAGTCAGTTCTTCGCATCAGATGGCCAAAGTACTGGAGTTTCAGTTTCAGCATCAGTCTTTCAAATGAATATTGAGGACTGATTTCCTTTAGGATGAACTGGTTGAATCTCCTGGCAGTCCAAGGGACTCTCAAGGGTCTTTTCCAACACCACAGTTCAAAAGTGTCAGTTCTTAAGTGCTCAGCTTTGTTTATAGTCCCACTCACATCCAAACATGACTAATGGAAAAAACATAGCCTTGACTAGATGGACCTTTGTCAGCAAAGTAAGGTCTTTGCTTTTTAATATGCTGTCTAGGTGGGTCATAGCTTTTCTTCCAAGGAGCAAGCGTCTTTTAATTTCATGGCTGCCATCACCATCTGAAGTGATTTTTCAGCCCAAGAATATAAAGTCTTTCACTATTTCCATTGTTTCCTCATCTATTTGCCATGAAGTGATTGGACTGGAGACATGATCTTTGTTTTCTGAATGCTGAGTATGAAGCCAACTTTTTCACTCTCCTTTTTCACTTTCATCAAGAGGCTCTTTAGTTCTTCTTCACTTTCTGCCATACAGGTGGTGCCAGCTGCATATCTGAGGTTATTAATATTTCTCCCAGCAATCTTGATTCCAGCTTGTGCTTCATCCAGCCTGGCATTTCTCATGATGCATATAAGTTANAAAAATGACATATGAAAAAATGGCCACATTAAGTCACAGTTTTGTGGTAGATTGAGCAACCAAGAATATGGTAAATATTGACACTATGAGAAAATGATGCAACAGTTTAGTAATTTCAGAAAATAATTAAAAATAAATTAAAAACTTTATCATAACTATAATTGCAACTATGAAAAAGGTATATGCAAAGAAAGAAAGAAACATATAGACATATAGAAATATTAAACTAAGGCAGACATACGTAAATAATTGAGTTCAGTGGAATAATTTTACTTATTGTTAAATATTTATTAAATATTAGCTTAATATTTAATTTTGAACTATAAAGTGGAAGTTATACTCAAAGTTTCAAACTAATGAACATTTCCTGATCAAATTGTCCAAATATTCTTTCTTTTTTTTTAATTTATTTATTTTAATTGGAGGTTAATTACTTTACAATAATATATTGGTTTTGCCATACATCAACATGAATCCACCATGGGTATACACGTGTTCCCCATCCTGAACCCCTCTCACACCTCCCTCCCCATACCATCCCTCTGGGTCATCCCAGTGCATTAGCCCCAAGCATCCTGTATCATGCATCGAACCTGGACTGGTGATTCGTTTCATNGCCATACATCAACATGAATCCACCATGGGTATACACGTGTTCCCCATCCTGAACCCCTCTCACACCTCCCTCCCCATACCATCCCTCTGGGTCATCCCAGTGCATTAGCCCCAAGCATCCTGTATCATGCATCGAACCTGGACTGGTGATTCGTTTCATATATGATAAACAATGGGCCAAATAACTAAACAGACATTTCTCCAAAGAAGACATATAGATGGCAAACAAACACATGAAAAGATGCTCAACATCACTCATTATCAGAGAAATGCAAATCAAAACCACAATGAGGTACCATTTCACACCAGTCAGAATGGCTGCTATCCAAAAGTCTACAAGCAATAAATACTGGAGAAGGTGTGGAGAAAAGGGAATCCTCTTACACTGTTGGTGGGAATGATGCAAACTAGTACAATCACTATGGAGAACAGTGTGGAGATTCCTTAATAAACTAGAAATAGAACTGCCAAATATTCTTTGTTATTTAGCAGGAAATCAACACAAACATTTCTATTTTAGTTAAGTTGATTTTGCTCTCTCTAATTATTTATATATAATTATATATATATGGGAGCGGCAAAAAGGTAAAGAACCCACCTGCTGATACAGGACACATAGGATATAGGTTCGATCCCTGGGTCAAGAAGTTCCCCTGGAGGAGGAAATGGCAACCCACTCCAGTATTCTTGCCTGGAAAATTCCATGAACAGAGGAGCCTAGCAGGCTACAGTCCAAAGTGTTGCAAACAGTCAGATAAAATTAACTGATCACGCATGCATACATGTGTAAATATATATTAGTAGATTTATAGAAACTGTCATCTTTCCTTCACTGGAAGTTAAACCCCCTAGAGTGAGAATTCTTGTCTGTTTCATTCACTGTCCTATTGAAAGCATCCAGAATAGTGTCTGGCACATGGTAAATTTCATTAGATATCTGTTTAATGAATAAAATGGTTATTTTAAGTAATTTTGAAGAGCTCTGTCAGAATTCATACATTCATATGTCCACATGCCGATATGCTATCATCAGGGTAAAAATCTGTTTTTCCCTTTTTGGTAATGAATAGGTTGGATTTTATTGTATTGTGTAAAAAAGAAAAAGGGCATAAATTGGATACTTGGATAACTCAGATACTAAATTCTGCAGTGATAAAGTTTTTATAAGTCAAACTTTATAAACTATATACCATATAAACAGAACATTAGCTATTTTATTTCCAAATATTTTAGTATANATTTTATTGTATTGTGTAAAAAAGAAAAAGGGCATGAATTGGATACTTGGATAACTCAGATACTAAATTCTGCAGTGATAAAATTTTTATAAGTCAAACTTTATAAACTATATACCATATAAACAGAACATTAGCTATTTTATTTCCAAATATTTTAGTATGTACATGACTAGATGCTTGGTACTCTGCAGAATTCTAAGAAAGACCAAAAAGTTTTTTTCCAAAACAGACTAACAATTGAGCATTTAATCTTGTTTCTCTGCTAATTTTGAGATAAGATGCTTACACTAACATTAGGGAAATATATTACCAACCCTGAACCCCATAAACAAACAAATAAAATTAGAATCAAGCTAGGCCTGTGAGAGATAATATTCTATCTAAACTTCTACTTGAAACTCCATTACTTACATGTCTTGGGTCATTTGCTCATAGGTAATAAGAAATTCAGTCAAGTGGATGCCACATACATTGCAATCAAGCTAATCATAAGACAATCGTTTTGCTATAATAGATACAAATGCTTTTCTGTGCCATTAATTTTAAAGTCTTTCATACATACTTGCTTAATACCACAAATGTAATTGTAGGTGTTAATCTCAGAATATGTTATAGATGGAATTGAGACATCAGAAAAATACACTGAATTCTCATTTCCAGGACTTTATCTCATTGCAGAAGTCATTAGTTAAGATGAGATCATACTAGACTAGAATGTGCCCTAATCCAATATGACTAATGTTCTTAGCAGAGATAGTATAAAGATATGACTAAAAAATTTCAGGGGAAGAGAGAGGCAAAGATTGAAATTATGCTACTACAAACCAAGGAATGTCTGGGACTACCAGAAAATAGAAGAGATGAGAAAGAGTCTTAGAGGCTTCAGAGGGAACAAAATCCTGCTGATACCTTAATTTCTGCACAAGAAATTGCTTGTGAGAGAACAAGTTTCTGTGTGTTTAAGTCACCCAGTTTGTGTTACTTTGTGATGCAGCCCTAGGAATCTAGTGCAAGTCTAGGAAACTATTAAATTGAATAATGCCATGTAAACAATCTGGAGCTTAAAGACTTGAGTTTCAATCTTGGTTCTACCATACTTTGTTGTGAATGACTTCATGGAATTACTNACTTTGTGATGCAGCCCTAGGAATCTAGTGCAAGTCTAGGAAACTATTAAATTGAATAATGCCATGTAAACAATCTGGAGCTTAAAGACTTGAGTTTCAATCTTGGTTCTACCATACTTTGTTGTGAATGACTTCATGGGATTACTAAACCAAAATGTCTTAATTTGACAGCAAAAATGCTTTTTTGCATCATAGTCATATTTACCTCTCCCTTCCTTCCTTCACTGAGCTCGTGGGTACCCACAGTACTATTAGAAGAGCTTAAGAGTAAATCCAGCCTTTCCTTGAGTTTACATTATATGTATAAAATCACAACAGCTACTACAATGATTTGCATTTGATACTAACAGAACACAAACTGATCTCAGAGCATTAAAGTGCTCTGAAAAAAGGTGAGGTTCAAATACTAACTAAATTTTCCCATTCATGCCAGTTCAAAGAAAACAACAGTATCTCCAGAATGCAGATACCTAAAAGAACAAACATGCTATACAGAGATAAGAATAGCAGGTGAAAGCCAAATATGAATATAGAAAAACATAAGGGGTGTTTTCCTTAGTAACATAGCACATGGGTTCCATGAAATGAAGAGTGTATCAACTGAATGGGCAAGACTAGCAGCCTGTAGGAAACTACCTTCCCTATCCTGAGATTGTCAGTTTCCCATAAGTCACTTACAATAAGTTAAAAGCCAGTAAGTTAAATGCTTGTCCTTTTGTACTCCTGGCCCAAGAGTTTCCTAATAAATTTGACAATACAGTAGCCTTTTTGACAACCTTTTACTGTTTTGGTCCAAGTGTATTGACAACCTGTTCTAATTTCTTGAATAGCACACAAGAAAAAGTATTTTGACAGTTTCAACCTACTGTCTGATGATGGAAATTAAGATAACTATGTTGACCTTTCTCTTGGTGGGAAATGATATCTTTAGACAATCTATACTAACTCATCTGAAGCACAACAAAAAAAAACCTCTAAATTTTTCTCAACCTAAAGATTTCACTTGGTTTTCCCAAACTATCTAGAATTATAACAGTGATGTATTCAGAGGAATGTGATCTCTTGAATTGTAATTTCTACCTTTATTCCTTTTCTACACTTTTAGTTTCTTTCAAATTGTTTCCTCGAGTTCATTTCAATTAGCACGGTTAATAGCATGCCAACAACTGTAAATACATTAAAGCAGCAGCTGTATACGAGGTGGTGTGTGCATGCAGTACTTTCACATGCTCTTCTAGAAACTTTTCTGATCCTAATGAAAGCTAACAGTTTTTCACAGAATTGGAAAAAAAAAAAAAAGGTAAATCTTACATGAAGTAGCTAATTTCTGTAATGAAAGAATATATATTTGTGGGGACATTGAGCATTATTAAACTCTCTCTCCCTTTAGATGAAGCAATTTCTCCAATCCATATGATCACGTATATAGGTGTTTTCTTTTTGTGGCAGTTCCAAAATACCCCCAAATTAATCAGTTTGATGAATAGTCTAAAGCATTTTGCAAAAGTTATTAAATTAAGACATCAAAACCAGGATTTGCACTGAATAGCCTTACTTCCTTTTTCTGCCTTCCTGCCTGAAGCATTAATTTAGTCAACAACCTCTGATTTTCTAATAATGTGAAAACTCTTCAAGAGACAAGGAAAGAATAACAAAATAATTTGGCAATAGTGGAAACAATTAGTTTTTCTCCACTAAATTCTATACTCATACAAGATTTTCTAAGAATCAATATCAAATTTACACATATGCATAAAAGCATGCCTGATTATTCCATCACTTCTGGTGAAATTTCTCTTGAAATTGAGGCACATTAGATTCAAACATTTAAATTATGATCAAAATTTATAGGTTTCAATGCTTGACCACTAAAATTCCTCAACACTGTTGCTAATATGAAATTCATCTAATGCCCGTATTTTGAATCCAATAAACAATTTCTCATAGAAAGTCTTTGTAGTTTAAAATGTTTGCAAGTAACAGCATCTCTCCCTCCCTCACACCAGTCACACACACACACACACACACACACACACACACACACATACACACACACACACACACACACAATGTCTTGATGCAGTCTACTTCTACCAAGAGATTTACTAGAGATCTAAAACATCTGTGAAGTGACTAAAGTTCTCAATAATAAAATTTCATTTTAAAATTAATTTTAAGAAAGCGACAATCTATAAACCATCACAAAATTAGAAAAATTTTGATCATTAGCTACCAGTGATTATCTTCATGGAAACCAAGATGCTGCATAGAGACAAAGATGGTATGAAAGAAAGAAAGAAACTAGAGAGAGAGAAAAAACGTGGAGAAAAAGAGAATCGATCCTGCCCTATATCATTTTTATATTTTGGCACTAAAAGCAAATCTCATAATGCCTTAAATATTCATTCATCACTGGTTTAGTCATTGTCACAAGTACACTCCCACCCAGTTCTGTCTGCTAAGCCTGTACTACAAGGCTGATCCATGCCTGCTTCCATGACTGAGTTTGAATCAAGGATTTAAGAAAGATACTGGATAACATCATTTTTTTTTTTTGGAGTACAGAAGAGAACTAAATGCTTCCTCTAGCAATATATATAGGAATTTGCTAGTTATTTTATGCTGTTGATCACATGTCTACTAATATCAAATTATTTCCTTGTGGAGCCTGGTAAAAACTTCCTCCACAGATAGCACTGCTAAATGTCATGCCTTCTCATAAGAATACATTTTTCTAGATGCCATTGTAAATTAAACAACTTGTGAGTCTTCTATACAGTTTCACTTGCTTTCTGTGTATGACCATCAAGGTTTGCTCTTTGTCTAAAGCCATGAGGACTGGTGGTGCTATTTGATTTTATTTTTTTCTTTTACTGTAGTGCTTGCATGCAGGGCTGTGAGTAAAACTCTTCTGCTCTCTGCAGGATGCAGTTTCCCTCTGCAATTTCTTTTTTTATCACTGTCCTTGAGAAATAACATTAGCTGTCACCCCTCACATGAAAGAGGTAAAGGAAAGAAAGCTTCCCTCATTCTTTGGTACTGTCTGTTTCTTTTCAGGGTTTCCCAGATCATGTTTATGTATTTTCTCTTTTTCTCTGATCTTATGTAGNTTCCAGTCATATAGTCAGGGATTTTAGTTTGCTGAGGATCAGAGACCTTGGCACCAGCTCAGACCCTGGATAAAAAAAAAGTGTGTTCATTTTTGTGTTTGTGTCCCACCCCTTCAACTTGCAGAAAAATTGAAAAATAAGCTAAAGCACTTAGCTTCCCTGGTGGCTCAGTCAGTAAAGAATCCTGCAATGTAGGAGACCTGGATTCAATGCCTGAGTTGAGAAGATCCCCTGGAGGAGGGCATGGCATCCCACTCCAGTATTCTTCGGCTTCCCTTGTGGCTCAGCTGGTAAAGAATCCTCCTACAATGCAGATGACCTGACTTCAGTCAATGGGTTGGGAAGATCTCCTGGGGAAGGGAACAGCTACCCACTTGAGTATTCTGGCCTGGAGAATTTCATGGACTGTATAGTCCATGGAGTCGCATGGGGTCACAAACAGTCGGACATGACTGAGTGACTTTCACTTCACTTTACTTCAAAGCACTTATGCAGAAAACATGTAGATATACTCCCTATTTGATTCCCTTAATAAATCTGAGCTTTTTTTCTTCCCATTGCCACTTGTATATGTGACTGGGTTGGCAATTATTATAAATATTATTTCAATGTCATAATTTAGATATTTTCCCACTATTTCATCCACATTTTCGTTTCTTAAACCCTAAGTTATTCAAGGAAGCTTATACTTTTAATAAAAATGAAAAAAAATCAATATTTGTTGTTGTGTTTAGTAAAATTTAATTCTCTTTTAATAGAACTGACTGAAGAGGATTAAAAACATGAGAAATGAAATGAATATTAAACACTTAGGAAAAAATAAATAACTTTGTCACTTGAGAGCACAAATACAGAGTCGATACATTAAAAATGGCAAGAAAAAATGAGAGAAGCATTTCAAAATTCTTTTCAATTGAACTTCTGCTGCAAACAGTGTTTACAATATGATTTGAGGGGATAAAATGTTGCAATGATGTTCTGAGTATTTGCGAGGAAAAAATTCAACTTTTTCAAGTAATTTAACTCAATTAACAGAGAAAGTTACATGTCAAATTCTATCAGTGGCTGAATTTACTGGCTGACTGGCTTTATTACCCAAATTTGGCAACAGATGTAATTTCCCCATATTCATAGGGTTTTTTTTTTTAGTAAAATAAAAATATCACAAGCTATGGTAACTACTAGTGTGACTGTGGCAGAGCTTGAGAAGAACTATATGGATTAGCTTTTGTTTATATTTTTTAAAATTATTGGAGTATAGTTATGTTAGTTTTCACTGAACAGCAAAGTGAATTAGCTATATACATATGTGTATGTATATATATATATTATATATATATCCCTTCTTTATAGGAGCTTTCAAAAATCTTTACACTAAATACATTTAATAGTTACTATTATTATCTTCTCCTTTAAATATGAGAAACATAAGCTGAGGGTGATTTTGAATCAAGATTATGTAGACCTCTCTAATGGCAGAGCCAATATCCATCTAATACAGCATTATAATACTATTCTCTCATGTTACAAACTGAATTATCCAGATAATATTGAGAGTAAAGTAATAGTTCTCTCTTTATAAATGACACATAGAGTGTACCTCCATGATCTTTGCAATCAGAAAACCCATGTTTAATCCCTAGATCTGTTATCTACTACTATCTCTGTGATTTTAGCATGAAATTAAGCTTTCTGTGCCTGACAATATCATGGTGCAAAAATCACTGATTACTAACTTTGGTGTATGGAAGAAGAGGCAAAAGCAATTACTGAATAAATTATAAAAGTCTCCTATGTTCCTCTGTAGTTGTGGTTTTGTCACTAAGTCATGTCTGATTCTTAAAGCCATATTCCCATATGGAGGCAATACAAACATCTATCAACTCTGTACCTAAATATCTCTGTGACCATGCCAATTTTTAGACGTATTAAATATCAATGACTATAATAAGGTTTAAAACTAACATTTGGTGTTTAGATATATTATTTATCACTATTCTTTAATATAGATGCTTTTATTAGCTAAGAATTTGGTAAGAAAAGTTTGATTTTTTTTAACTTTAGAGTCACAGACAAATAGTCTATCTGGGGTCACAAGCACCCGCCAACCAAGATACCAAGGTTGGAAGAAACAAGATTACTGACATTTTTTCACACTCTTTTCTTTTAATTCAACATTGGTAAGAGTCTTCAATAAGTGGTTTCTTTATTCCTAAATTATTATTTGGGACTCATCACAAAACCTCTTTTCCATTTCACATTTAACTAAAATTGTTTTTGTCAAGTGGTATCTCATTGATTCTAAAACTACTGGATTCTTTTCACTTTTTATATTTCTTGTACTCTCTTGACATTTGACTCTCCTGCTCACGCTTGCATTCTGAATACCTTCTTCTCCTCCTTAAATACCATATTTTGCTAATCATTTTCTAATGTTCTTGTCTTTTGCTTCTGTCATAGTTTGTCCCTGTCAGTTTGTCCTTACAAAGATATACTTCTATTCTTGATATTTTTAATAACCATTTTTACTGAAATATAGTTAATTTACAATGTTGTGTCAGTTTCAGGTGTATAGCAAAGTTATTCAGTTATATATATACTTTCTCATATTTTTTTTCTATTATAGGTTACTTAAAGCTATTGACCACCTGACCAGCCTCTTGAGAAACCTGTATGCAGGTCAGGAAGCAACAGTTAGAACTGGACATGGAACAACAGACTGGTTCCAAATAGGAAAAGGAGTACATCAAGGCTGTATATTGTCACCCTGTTTATTTAACTTATATGCAGAGTATACCATGAGAAATGCTGGGCTGGAGGAAGCACAAGCTGGAATCAAGATTGCCAGGAAAAATATTAATAACCTCAGATATGCAGATGATACCACCCTTATGGCAGAGTGAAGACGAACTAAAGAGCCTCTTGATGAAAGTGAAAGAGGAGAGCGAAAAAGTTGGCTTAAATCTCAACATTCAGAAAACTAAGATCATGGCATCTGGTCCCATCACTTCATGGCAAATAGATAGGGAAGCAGTGGAAATAGTGACAGACTATTTTCTTGGGTTCCAAAATCACTGCAAATGGTAATTGCAGCCATGAAATTAAAAGACACTTACTCCTTGGAAGGAAAGTTATGACCAGCCTAGATAGCATATTCAAAAGCAGAGACATTACTTTGCCAACAAAGGTCCATCTAGTCAAGGCTATGGTTTTTCCAGTGGTCATGTATGGATGTGAGAGTTGGACTGTGAAGAAAGCTGAGTGCCAAAGAACTGATGCTTTTGAACTGTGGTGTTGGAGAAGACTCTTGAGAGTACCTTGGACTGAAAGGAGATCCAACCAGTTTATCTTAAATCAGTCCTGAATATTCATTTGAAGGACTGATTCTGAAGCTGAAACTCCAATACTTTGGCCACCTAATGCAAAGCACTGGCTCATTTGAAAAGACTCTGATGCTGGGAAAGATTGAAGGCAGGAGGAGAAGGGGACGAGAGAGGATGAGATGTTTGGATGGCATCACTGACTGAAATGACATGAGTTTGGGTAGGCTCCGGGAGTTGGTGATGGACAAAAAGGCCTGGTGTGCTGCAGTTCATGGGATTGCAAAGAGTCGGACATGACTATGCAACTGAACTGAACTGAAGTGAAAGGTATTGAAAATATTTCCCTGTACTATACAGTATATCCCATTATTTTATCTGTTTTATACATAATAATGGCAATATGTTAATTCCAAACTCCGAATTTATATCTCCCCTCCCACCCACTGCTCATTATCCTTTTTTGTAATAAGTTTGTTTCTTACGTCTGTGAGTTTATTTCTGCCCTTTAAATAAGTTCATTTCTATATTTTTTTAGATTACACATATAGTGATATCATATATTTGTCTTTCTCCATCTGACTTACTCTACTTAAATTTTAATCTCTAGGTCCAACCATGATGGTCTAAATGAAATTGTTTCATTCTTTTTATGACTATGTAATACTCCACCACCCACCTACCTCCCACTCCCACACGCACACCTATATATACTACATCCTCATCGTTCATTCCTCTGTTGTTGAACATTTAGTGGACATTTAGATTCTTTCCATGTCTTGGCCAATGTAAATAGTGAATTCTGTGAACAGAGGAGCCTGATGGGCTACAGTCCATGGGGTTTCAAAGAGTTGAGCAAGACTGAGGAACTAATACTTTCACGTTCATGAATATTGTTGTACATATATTTTTCCAGTTATAGTTTTCTCCAGATATATGCCCCAGAGTGGGATTGCAGGGTCATAAAGTAATTCTATTTATAATTTTTTAAAGGAACCTCTATACTGTGTTTCATAGTTTCTGCACCAATTTACACTCCAGCCAACAAGGAACTTCTTGTATAGCTACAAGTTCTCCCTAGATGATATTATCCATTTCAGCAGCCCTACCATTTATATTCCAAATTCTTCAAAATCACTGTCTCTGTCCCAGATCAGTCTTCTCCCCTCTAGAGACATCATATTTGACCACTACTGATTTTTTATTCCTTATTATTCTACACATTTCCATCTCAGTAAGTTTCAATCAAAGCACTGTCTTATCTCTCTTCTTTGAAGTTGATATAGATTCTTTCAGTGACCACCTGGTTGTCAATCCTGATCAAACAGAAAACTCAAGAAGCATCCTTAAATCTCTCCTATAGATTCAAAAACCAAATCAGCAAAAATGTATCATCTCTTCTACATCTTTACTAACTCTTAAATCCAACCATTATTTTTTATTTTTTATTTTTTCAGATTTCTTCTATATACTTCATTCAAGCCCCATCTTTTAGGCCTACAGGTCTCTTCAGGCAACTCTCCTTCCTGGCCCCAGCTTTGACCCTTCAATCCATTCTCTCCTTTGTAACCATAGTGATCTTCTAAAACACAAGTTGGACATAATCACAATTTTGAGTAAATTATGTGGCTTACATGCATTTTAAAATGAATTCCTAGCCCATTGGAATGCTGTTTTCGTCATTGCTTTAACTTAAGAAATAATCTCAAGCTTATCTACCTCCTTAAATGGGATTTTTCCTGCTTCTTAACACATTTCCATGGGTTTTCCAGGTGGCACAGTAGTAAATAATTCACTTTCCAATGCAGGAGATGCTAGAGACATGGGTTGGACCCCTGAGTCGGGAAGATACCCTGGAGAAGGAAATGGCTACTCACTCCAGTATTCTTGCCTATAAAATTCCATGGACAGAGGAGCCTGGCAGACAACAACAGTCCTTTGGGGTGCAAAAAGCCAGACTTGACTGAACACAGATGCTAACATGTTACCTACTGCTCTGTCATGTCGCCCAGGATGACCTGTGATTCCACAAGTTATTTGTGCTAAGGCATAGGTCCTCTCTCGGTGTCTAGGCTACTCTTTTAAACAACAATGCCTGCTTCTTACCAACCTTCTTTGTGGGCTGAGCTTACTTAAACTTCACAACTTGGTAGGGTTACTCTGTCCTTTCTTCCCTGAGGGCTCTTCCTGCTCTTCTCTCCATAACCAAGATAAATGCTGCTCTGCTGTGTCCCAAGCCTATTCCCTCACAGCACTCATAGCTTGATATGGAACAGGAATTATCTCTTCCTGTTTCTGCCTCCAACCTGCAAGCTCAAGAGTAAAACATCCATGCTGTGGTTCTTGGTAACCCCAGAATTGAGCAGAGTATCTTCCTAGAGCTGGGCTTAACAAGTATCCATGGGGTGAATGAAGGAATGAATGTGTTAGATAAATTACCCAGTGACATCTGAACAAGCCCAACCTGTGCAAATAAACAGAAAGAGCACGGATTGAGGGACTGGCCAGACTGAGTCACAAAGTTAGAATACTATTTTTTTGGGGGGGGAAGAGTATATACTATATTCCAGAGTAGAAGGGAAAAGGACAGGAAAGAATAATGGCTGGAATAAAGGCAGAGAGAAGAAAGAGAAGTGGTAGTGTCCAAGATGCTCATAATTACAAACACATCAGAAGACATGGAAATATATTTATTTTTAATTCATTTCTATCAGAAATGATCCCTTTCATTATGCTTGTCAACAGGCACCCTCAGCTTTGTAAAAGAGATTTTCAATAAATATTAAGCCTTGAATCTTTTAAAGATTTCTAGCCACATATTCCAATTGTGAATGCTGTTAGCATGCAATATTTCTCAAACATGACATGTTGAATAGTATACTCTAACTTGATGTAATAAATTACGTGGATATTTAAAACAAACAGAACATGCTTTTACACAAATTTCTTATGTTGCTTTTACTCATATTCAGCTTACAGACTTTAAAATCCAAGGAGTAGGAGCATGAAACCTTTTATAGGACACTTCATTAAAAGATAAGTCAAGCAGTCCCTATAAATGGGTGCATATCCTGTTGCCATAGAAGGGTTCTCCTTTTTCTACCATCACTTTGTAACCCTAGAAACACTTCCCAACTTGATGTGTGAGGTATTCAACTAAAAGTTGTAAAAACAGTCTCTCCTCAATGTCTTCCTTCTATTTGATTATTTTTAGGGAAAAGAAAGTCCATGTACTGCCCCTTTCTCTTAGTTTCTTTGGCTGACCTCCAAAGTGTAGCTGTCAGCTAATGTTAGCTAAATAAGTATGAGCCATGGCCCATGGCCCATTTACTGTCAGTCACTTAGATGGGAATATGCCCCCTGTATTAGCATTGCTGAATGTCAGGAGTAGCGACCATCAATATAATTTTCTTTAGCTTGACACCCAAAGACTGAGTAAGGACATCGGGAACTATTATACAAACAGACATTTAAAAAAAAAATGGATATACTCTCTATGTTTAAGAAGTATGTTATAATTAAATCTCACCTTATCAGGGAAATCTATCATAATTAACCTCATTTGCTATATCTTACTTTTCAACCTTGGCTTTGAAGTATACATATATACTTCAAAATGTATACAAGTAAAATTACCAAGGAAATACAAGTAAAGTAATTAAA
>SJYW01051529.1:112717-134640 GCA_006410735.1 Raphicerus campestris
GAAGCAACAGTTAGAACTGGACATGGAACAACAGACTGGTTCCAAATAGGAAAAGGAGTACATCAAGGCTGTATATTGTCACTCTGTTTATTTAACTTATATGCAGAGTATACCATGAGAAATGCTGGGCTGGAGGAAGCACAAGCTGGAATCAAGATTGCCAGGAAAAATATTAATAACCTCAGATATGCAGATGATACCACCCTTATGGCAGAGTGAAGACGAACTAAAGAGCCTCTTGATGAAAGTGAAAGAGGAGAGCGAAAAAGTTGGCTTAAATCTCAACATTCAGAAAACTAAGATCATGGCATCTGGTCCCATCACTTCATGGCAAATAGATAGGGAAGCAGTGGAAATAGTGACAGACTATTTTCTTGGGTTCCAAAATCACTGCAAATGGTAATTGCAGCCATGAAATTAAAAGACACTTACTCCTTGGAAGGAAAGTTATGACCAGCCTAGATAGCATATTCAAAAGCAGAGACATTACTTTGCCAACAAAGGTCCATCTAGTCAAGGCTATGGTTTTTCCAGTGGTCATGTATGGATGTGAGAGTTGGACTGTGAAGAAAGCTGAGTACCAAAGAACTGATGCTTTTGAACTGTGGTGTTGGAGAAGACTCTTGAGAGTACCTTGGACTGAAAGGAGATCCAACCAGTTTATCTTAAATCAGTCCTGAATATTCATTTGAAGGACTGATTCTGAAGCTGAAACTCCAATACTTTGGCCACCTAATGCAAAGCACTGGCTCATTTGAAAAGACTCTGATGCTGGGAAAGATTGAAGGCAGGAGGAGAAGGGGACGAGAGAGGATGAGATGTTTGGATGGCATCACTGACTGAAATGACATGAGTTTGGGTAGGCTCCGGGAGTTGGTGATGGACAAAAAGGCCTGGTGTGCTGCAGTTCATGGGATTGCAAAGAGTCGGACATGACTATGCAACTGAACTGAACTGAAGTGAAAGGTATTGAAAATATTTCCCTGTACTATACAGTATATCCCATTATTTTATCTGTTTTATACATAATAATGGCAATATGTTAATTCCAAACTCCGAATTTATATCTCCCCTCCCACCCACTGCTCATTATCCTTTTTTGTAATAAGTTTGTTTCTTACGTCTGTGAGTTTATTTCTGCCTTTTAAATAAGTTCATTTCTATATTTTTTTAGATTACACATATAGTGATATCATATATTTGTCTTTCTCCATCTGACTTACTCTACTTAAATTTTAATCTCTAGGTCCAACCATGATGGTCTAAATGAAATTGTTTCATTCTTTTTATGACTATGTAATACTCCACCACCCACCTACCTCCCACTCCCACACGCACACCTATATATACTACATCCTCATCGTTCATTCCTCTGTTGTTGAACATTTAGTGGACATTTAGATTCTTTCCATGTCTTGGCCAATGTAAATAGTGAATTCTGTGAACAGAGGAGCCTGATGGGCTACAGTCCATGGGGTTTCAAAGAGTTGAGCAAGACTGAGGAACTAATACTTTCACGTTCATGAATATTGTTGTACATATATTTTTCCAGTTATAGTTTTCTCCAGATATATGCCCCAGAGTGGGATTGCAGGGTCATAAAGTAATTCTATTTATAATTTTTTAAAGGAACCTCTATACTGTGTTTCATAGTTTCTGCACCAATTTACACTCCAGCCAACAAGGAACTTCTTGTATAGCTACAAGTTCTCCCTAGATGATATTATCCATTTCAGCAGCCCTACCATTTATATTCCAAATTCTTCAAAATCACTGTCTCTGTCCCAGATCAGTCTTCTCCCCTCTAGAGACATCATATTTGACCACTACTGATTTTTTATTCCTTATTATTCTACACATTTCCATCTCAGTAAGTTTCAATCAAAGCACTGTCTTATCTCTCTTCTTTGAAGTTGATATAGATTCTTTCAGTGACCACCTGGTTGTCAATCCTGATCAAACAGAAAACTCAAGAAGCATCCTTAAATCTCTCCTATAGATTCAAAAACCAAATCAGCAAAAATGTATCATCTCTTCTACATCTTTACTAACTCTTAAATCCAACCATTATTTTTTATTTTTTATTTTTTCAGATTTCTTCTATATACTTCATTCAAGCCCCATCTTTTAGGCCTACAGGTCTCTTCAGGCAACTCTCCTTCCTGGCCCCAGCTTTGACCCTTCAATCCATTCTCTCCTTTGTAACCATAGTGATCTTCTAAAACACAAGTTGGACATAATCACAATTTTGAGTAAATTATGTGGCTTACATGCATTTTAAAATGAATTCCTAGCCCATTGGAATGCTGTTTTTGTCATTGCTTTAACTTAAGAAATAATCTCAAGCTTATCTACCTCCTTAAATGGGATTTTTCCTGCTTCTTAACACATTTCCATGGGTTTTCCAGGTGGCACAGTAGTAAATAATTCACTTTCCAATGCAGGAGATGCTAGAGACATGGGTTGGACCCCTGAGTCGGGAAGATACCCTGGAGAAGGAAATGGCTACTCACTCCAGTATTCTTGCCTATAAAATTCCATGGACAGAGGAGCCTGGCAGACAACAACAGTCCTTTGGGGTGCAAAAAGCCAGACTTGACTGAACACAGATGCTAACATGTTACCTACTGCTCTGTCATGTCGCCCAGGATGACCTGTGATTCCACAAGTTATTTGTGCTAAGGCATAGGTCCTCTCTCGGTGTCTAGGCTACTCTTTTAAACAACAATGCCTGCTTCTTACCAACCTTCTTTGTGGGCTGAGCTTACTTAAACTTCACAACTTGGTAGGGTTATTCTGTCCTTTCTTCCCTGAGGGCTCTTCCTGCTCTTCTCTCCATAACCAAGATAAATGCTGCTCTGCTGTGTCCCAAGCCTATTCCCTCACAGCACTCATAGCTTGATATGGAACAGGAATCATCTCTTCCTGTTTCTGCCTCCAACCTGCAAGCTCAAGAGTAAAACATCCATGCTGTGGTTCTTGGTAACCCCAGAATTGAGCAGAGTATCTTCCTAGAGCTGGGCTTAACAAGTATCCATGGGGTGAATGAAGGAATGAATGTGTTAGATAAATTACCCAGTGACATCTGAACAAGCCCAACCTGTGCAAATAAACAGAAAGAGCACGGATTGAGGGACTGGCCAGACTGAGTCACAAAGTTAGAATACTATTTTTTTGGGGGGGGAAGAGTATATACTATATTCCAGAGTAGAAGGGAAAAGGACAGGAAAGAATAATGGCTGGAATAAAGGCAGAGAGAAGAAAGAGAAGTGGTAGTGTCCAAGATGCTCATAATTACAAACACATCAGAAGACATGGAAATATATTTATTTTTAATTCATTTCTATCAGAAATGATCCCTTTCATTATGCTTGTCAACAGGCACCCTCAGCTTTGTAAAAGAGATTTTCAATAAATATTAAGCCTTGAATCTTTTAAAGATTTCTAGCCACATATTCCAATTGTGAATGCTGTTAGCATGCAATATTTCTCAAACATGACATGTTGAATAGTATACTCTAACTTGATGTAATAAATTACGTGGATATTTAAAACAAACAGAACATGCTTTTACACAAATTTCTTATGTTGCTTTTACTCATATTCAGCTTACAGACTTTAAAATCCAAGGAGTAGGAGCATGAAACCTTTTATAGGACACTTCATTAAAAGATAAGTCAAGCAGTCCCTATAAATGGGTGCATATCCTGTTGCCATAGAAGGGTTCTCCTTTTTCTACCATCACTTTGTAACCCTAGAAACACTTCCCAACTTGATGTGTGAGGTATTCAACTAAAAGTTGTAAAAACAGTCTCTCCTCAATGTCTTCCTTCTATTTGATTATTTTTAGGGAAAAGAAAGTCCATGTACTGCCCCTTTCTCTTAGTTTCTTTGGCTGACCTCCAAAGTGTAGCTGTCAGCTAATGTTAGCTAAATAAGTATGAGCCATGGCCCATGGCCCATTTACTGTCAGTCACTTAGATGGGAATATGCCCCCTGTATTAGCATTGCTGAATGTCAGGAGTAGCGACCATCAATATAATTTTCTTTAGCTTGACACCCAAAGACTGAGTAAGGACATCGGGAACTATTATACAAACAGACATTTAAAAAAAAAATGGATATACTCTCTATGTTTAAGAAGTATGTTATAATTAAATCTCACCTTATCAGGGAAATCTATCATAATTAACCTCATTTGCTATATCTTACTTTTCAACCTCGGCTTTGAAGTATACATATATACTTCAAAATGTATACAAGTAAAATTACCAAGGAAATACAAGTAAAGTAATTAAATATATTATGTTTAATATTTTAATTACCATTGTTTAATATGTTGCTTGGTAAATGTAGTCTTCACTCATGTGTGTGTTTGTGAGTCTGTATATCTGTGTTTTGTCTCCTTATTTAGACTATCAGCTCATTAGGATGTGGTTTCTGTCTTATATGTTTTTGTGTCCTTTCTCAGCTCTTTCTGGAGTACCTCATCTACATTAGTTATCTGAGTATATGCTAAATAAAAATGTAAAATAGTTTTGTTTTGTTTTATTCTAAAGTATCCTCAGTTCTATAAATTATGATAACATTGTTGTCTTCCAATTGTCAAAATAAAAAGAGTCTAAAGAAGACAAAATCAGGTAAAACTTCTCAACCTATAGATTATTCCTCTGAAATACTCTGAATATATCAATTTAATCTATAACCATAGGAAAAATGGTTCTAAGTAGAGATAAAATTTTAGCAAAAACAAAATAATATCTAATCGAGTTTTATACAATTATTTTTCACTTAATATTAAATATTTCATTATTAACAATTGAATGTTGTATTATGAAATTGTTGGTGAATATTTATTATACAGGAATTTATGCCTTTCTGGATTCCCCCAACAAATTAATGCATGTGGTGTTGTGTGACAAAAGAATCCAATCACACGAACAAATACAGCTTCAAAGTTGCAAGAAGTTACGAATATTCTTTAAAAATCCTTCAATGCTGGGGAAAAGACTGAGAATTTTTTCTAGGACATCTTGAAAAGTGAAACAAAGTTACATCTACCTAGACCTCATAAAAAATAAGATAATAAACAAACAAGAAAGGTTTTATTTAATCATTTAAATATATAAAGACACAGGAGAATGTTAAACATAGCAATTTTAAAGCAAACTTAGTTATTTAATGTGGAATAATCTTACAAACCAGAATGCCTGTGACAATCTTGCTTAAGACTTTCTCATGNAAGATAATAAACAAACAAGAAAGGTTTTATTTAATCATTTAAATATATAAAGACACAGGAGAATGTTAAACATAGCAATTTTAAAGCAAACTTAGTTATTTAATGTGGAATAATCTTACAAACCAGAATGCCTGTGACAATCTTGCTTAAGACTTTCTCATGTATTTTAAAATTTTTCATTTTTCCCTCAAGTATGATTGTTATTGATGCTACTGCTGTTGTCATTAACTATTGTCCTAAGAAAGGTTAGGATGAGTTGAGTAGCTCTCCACCTAATATTAGCTCTCATCCCACAATGTGTGAGAAAGATGGCAGAGCAGAAGGATATATATACTCATATTTTCCTACAAGAACTCCAAAACTACAACTTGCTGCTAAACCACTGTCGACCTGAGAATGTTGGATCCCACCAAAAATAGATATCCCACATCCAAGGGCAAAGGAGAAGCCCCAGCAAGATGGTAGGAGGGGTGAAATCACATTTAGAATCAAACCCCTTGCCCACCAGACATGCTCAGAGGGCTCAAACAAATCTTGTGTACATCAGGACCCAGACACCCCATGGAGACTGAACCAGAACTGTGTGTGAGTCCCTCCTGCAAAGGTACCAGTCAGCAGTGGTCTACTTCAGGGGCAGGGACTCTGGGTGCAGCAGACCTGGGTTTGGCATAAGCCCTCTTGGAGGAGATTGCCATTAACCCCACCATAGAGCTGCCAGAACTTAACACAAGATTGGTGAAACAGACTCTTTGAGGGCACAAACAGAATCTTGTGCACACCAGAACCCAGGAGAAAGGAGCAGTGATCCAACAAGACACTGACCCAGACTTGCCTGTGAGTGCCCAGGAGTCTCTGGGGGAAGCATGGATCAACAGTGTCTTACTGCAGGGCTGGGGACCCTGAGTGTGGCAGTGTGTGCATGGAAATTTTGAAAGAGGTTGCTATTATCTTCATTCATTTCAGTTCAGTTCAGTCGCTCAGTCATGTCTGACTTATTGCAACCCCATGAATTGCAGCATGCCAGGCCTTTTTGTCCATCACCAACTCCTGGAGTTTACCCAAACTCATGTCCATTGAGTTGGTGATGCCATCCAGACATCTCATCCTCTGTCATCCCCTTCTCCTGCCCCCAACCCCCCCCCCCAACCAGCATCAGAGTCTTTTTCCAATGAGTCAACACTTTTCATGAGGTGGCCAGAGTATTGGAGTTTCAGCTTCAGCATCAGTCCCTCCAATGAATACCCAGGACTGATCTCCTCTAGGATAGATTGGCTGGATCTCCTTGCAGTCCAAGGGACTCTTCTCCAACACCACAGTTCAAAAGCATCAATTCTTTGGCACTCAGCTTTCTTCACAGTCCAACTCTCACATCCATACATAACCATTGGAAAAACCAGATCCTTGACTAGATGAACCTTTTTTGGCAAAGTAATGTCTCTGCTTTTTATATGCTATTTAGGTTGGTCATTAATTTTCCTTAAAGGAGTAAATGTCTTTAATTTCATGGGTGCAATCTCCATCAGCATTACCTCCACTATAGTTTGTCCTCAGGCCAAACAACAGGGAAAGAAACCAGCCCTACACATCAACAGAAAATTGGATTAAAGGTTAGCTCAGCATGGCCCTGCCCATCAGGACAAGATGCACTTTTCCCCTCAGTCAGCCTCTCCCATCAGGAAGCTTCCAAAAACCTCTTATGGTTAATCTTTAGAGGGCAGACAAGATGAAAAACATAATCACAGACAACTAGCCAAACTGATCACATGGACCACAGCCTTGTCTAACTCAGTGAAACTATGAGCCATGCTGTGTATGGCCACCCAAGATGGACAGGTCGTAGTGGAGAGTTCTGATAAAACATGGTCCACTGGAGAAGGGAATGGCAAACCACTTCAGTATTCTTGCCTTGAGAACTCCATGAACAGTATGAAGAGGCAAAAAGAAAGGACACTGAAAGATGAACTCTTCAGGCTGATAGGTGCCCAGTATGCTACGGGAGATTAGTGGAGAAATAACTCCAGAAAGAATGAATAGACAGAGCCAAAGCAAAAACAATACCCACTTGTGAATGTGACTGGTGATGAAAATAAAGTCAAATGCTGTAAAGAGCAATATTGGATCAGTTCAGTTCAGTTCAGTCACTCAGTCATGTCTGACTCTTTGTGATCCCCTGAATCGCAGCACGCCAGGCTTCCCTGTCCATCACCAACTCCCGGAGTTCACTCACACTCATGGCCATCAAGTCAGTGATTCCATGCAGCCATCTCATCTTCTGTCATTCCCTTCTCCTCCTGTCCCCAATCCCTCCCAGCATCAGAGTATTTTCCAATGAGTTAACTCTTCGCATCAGGTGGCCAAAGTACTGGAGTTTCAGCTTTAGCACCATTCCTTCCAAAGAAATCCCAGGGCTGATCTCCTTCAGAATGGACTGGTCAGATCTCCTTGCAGTCCAAGGGACTCTCAAGAGTCTTCTTCAACACCANTGACCTTTTCCAGTCCTGTGGCCACTGCTGAGTTTTCCAAATTTGCTGGCATATTGAGTGCAGCACTTTCACAGCATAGGAACCTGGAGTGTTAGATCCATGAATTAAGGAAAATCGGAAATGATCAAACAGGAGATGACAAGAGTGAACATCAACATCAGGAATCAGTGAACTAAAATGGAATGGAATGGGTGAATTTAACTCAGATGACCATTATATCTACTCCTGTGGACAAGAATCCCTTAGAAGAAATGGAGTAGCCTTCATAGTCAACAAAAGAATCTGAAATGCAGTACTTGAATGCAATCCCCAAAAGGATAAAATGATCTCTGTTCTTTAACAAGGCAAACCATTCAATATCACAGTGATCCAAGTCTATGCCCTAACAAGTAATGCTGAGGAAGCTGAAGTTGAACAGTTCTATGAAGACCTAAAAGACTTTCTAGAACTAACACCCCCCAAAAAGATGTTCTTTTCATTACAAGGGACTGGTTCAAATATAGGAAGTTAAGAGATACCAGGAGTAACAGGCAAATTTGCCCTTGGAATACAAAATGAAGCATGTCAAAGGCTAACATAGTTTTGCCAAGTGAACCCACTGCTCATAGCAAACACCCTCTTTGAATAACACAAGGGATGACTCAACACATGGACATCACCAGATGGTCATTACTGAAATAATTTTGATTATATTCTTTGCAGCCAAAGATGGAGAAGCTCTATACACTCAGCAAAAACAAGACCAGGAGGTGACTGTAGCTTAGACCATGACTCCTTATTGCTAAATTCAGACTTAAGTTGAAGAAAGTAGGGAAAACTACTAGACCATTCAGATATGACTTAAATCAAATCCCTTATGATTATATAG
This sequence comes from Raphicerus campestris, assembly GCA_006410735.1. Lineage (NCBI taxonomy): Eukaryota > Metazoa > Chordata > Mammalia > Artiodactyla > Bovidae > Raphicerus > Raphicerus campestris. The sequence goes on from SJYW01051529.1 coordinate 121,311, forward strand.
TGGAAGTGACAAATAGATTTAAGGGATCTGATCTGATAGAGTGCCTGAAGAATTATGAATGGAGGTTCATGACCTAGTACAAGAGGCAGTGATCAAGACCATCCCCAATAAAAAGAAATGCAAAAGGAAAAATTGTTGTCTGACGAGGTCTTACAAATAGCTGAGAAAAGAAGAGACGTGAAAACCAAAGGGGAAAAGGAAAGTTATACCAATTTGAATGCAGAGTTCCAAAGAATAGCAAGAAGAGATAAGAAAGCCTTCCTCAGTGATCAATGCAAAGAAATGGAGGAAAATAGTAGAATCAGAAAGACTAGAAATCCTTTGAAAAAATTAGAGATATAAAGGAAGATTTCATGCAAAGATGGGCTCAATAAAGGACAAAAATGGTATGGACTTAACAGAAGCAGAAGATACTAAGAAGAGCTGGAGAGACTACACAAAAGAACTATACAAAAACGATCTTCAGACCCAGATAACCAAAATGTTGTGATCATTCACCTAGAGCCAGACATCCTGGAATGCCAAGTCAAGTGTGCCTAAGAAAGCATCATTTTGAACAAAGCTAGTGGAGGTGATGGAATTCCAGCTGAGCTATTTCAAATCCTAAAAGATGATGCTGTCAAAGTGCTGCACTCCATATGCCAGGAAATTTGGAAAACTCAGCAGTGGCCACAGGACTGGAAAAGGTCAGTTTTCATTCCAATCCCAAAGAAAGGCAATGCCGAAAAATACTCAAACTAGCACACACTATTGCATTCATCTCACATGCTAACAAAATAATGTTTAAAATTTTCCAAGCCAGGCTTCAGCAGTACGTGAACGGTGGACTTCCAAACGTTCAAGCTGGATTTACAAAAGACAGAGGAACCAGAGATCAATCTGTCAACATCTGGTGGATCATCAAAAAAGCAAGAGTGTTCCAGAATATATCCTTCTGCCTTTTGACAATGCTAAAGCCTTTGATTGTATGGATCACAGTAAACTATGGAAAATTTTTTAAAAGATGGGAATACCAGACCACTTGACCTGCCTTCTGAGAAATCTGTATGCAGGTCAGGAAGCAACAGTTAGAATTGGACATGGAACAGACTGTTTCCAAATCGAGATGGAGTACATCAAGATTGCATATTGTCACCCTGCTTATTTAACCTATATGAAGAGTACATCCTCTGAAATGCTGGGATGGATGAAGCAAAAGCTAGAACCGAGAGAGCTGGGAGAAATTTCAATAACCTCAGATATGCAGGTGACACTCCTTTACAGCTGAAAGTGACGAAGAACAAAAAAGCCCTCTTGGTGAAAGTGAAAGGGGAGAGTGAAAAAGCTGGCTTAAAACTCAACATTCAGAAAACAAAGATCAAGGTATCTGGTCCCATTTTTCCTTTGGAATATAGATGCAGAAACCTTGTTTTCTTGGGCTCCAAAATCACTGCAGATCGTGACTGCAGCCACGAAATTAAAAGATGCTTGCTCCTTGGAAGAAAAGCTATAACCAACCTAGACAGCATATTAAAATGCAGAGATGTTACTTTGCCAACAAAAGTCCATCTAGTCAAAACTATGGTTTTTCCAGCTGTCATGTACAGATGGGAGAGTTGGACTTAAAGAAAGCTGAGCACCAAAGAACTGATGCTTTTGAACTGTGGTGTTGGAGAAAACTCTTGAAAATCCCTCAGACTGCCAGGAGATCCAACCAGTCCATCCTAAGGGAAATCAGTCCTGAATATTCATTGGAAGGACTGATGCTGAAGCTAAAACTCCAATATTTTGGCCACCTGATGCAAAGAACTGACTCATTTGAAAAGACCCTGTTGCTGGAAAGATTGAAGTTAGGAAGAGAAGGGGATGACAGAGGTTGAGCTGGTTGGATGGCATCACTGACTCAGTGGACATGAGTTTGAGTAAGCTCCTGGAGTGGTGGTAAACAGGGAAGCCTGGCATACTGCAATCTATGCTGTTGCAAAGAGTTGGACACAACTCAGCATCTTAACTGAAGTAATATGGACGACACATACATGGCAAACAGAAGCCTAATTTTAATACAGTTTCTTTTACCCTCTTCTGATGTGAATGATCATGCTAGGTGCTTGCTGACAAAATAAAGTGTAACCATTCAGGAGGGGCTAGGGATGTCTCCCTGCTCCTGATCTTTGGTGGAAGCAAGAGAAATATATGATGCCACTGACCCTTCTGATCATGTGATGCACCAGCCAGTTGAGTCTTGGCTGCTGCTACTGCCAAAAAGAGGGCAAAATTGCCAGGCTGCCAGCAAGCCATATCAGAAGGAAAAGGGGAAAATAATAGGTATATGTATATCTGTTATGTATGGGAAAAAAAATGAGGCTGAGAAGTTCTAAGTCTTATAAATGGGAGTTTCTTTTCATCTATTCTACATTTTGTGCTTCCCGGGTAGCTCAGTGGAAAAGAATGCAGGCGATACAATGCAAGAGATACAAGTTTGATCCCAGGGTTGGGAAGATCCTCTGGAGAAGGAAATGGAAACCCACTCGAGTACACTTGCCTAGGAAATCTCATGGACAGAGGAACCTGGTGGACTAGTCTGCGGGGTCCCAAAGAATTGGACACAACTTAGTGACAAAACAACAATTGTACATTTTAAAATTTGTACTCATTTATTTTCAATTATAATTTTATTCTAATATTGCACAATAAATCATATTGGATTTTGAATCTTCATTTTTAAAGAAACATAGTGATGCATAAAATGCTCCTTTCATCAGTTGTGGAAAGTTTTTGGCGCTAATTCTTCAAATATTTCTCTGTCACATCTGTCTCCTTAAGAGATTCCAATTACATGTATATTAGGCTATTTTAAATTGTACCATATTATTTATAAGTAGAATCTTAAAAAACTGAACCTTTAGGAACTACTAGAATGCTGATTGCGTGATCTGAAAATGGTGGATATTGAATATGATGGTCAAATAGTATAAACTTCTAGTTATAAGATTAGTAAATTCTGGGGGGTCTAATGTACAGTATAGTTAATAGTATTGTATTATATACTTGAAAGTTGCTAAAATAATAGATTTTAAATGTCTTCACCACAAAAAAGAAATGCTAATTATGACATCATAGAGATGTTAGCTAAAGTTATGACATTAATCATTTTTTAATTATAATTATATCAAATCAACACATTGTACAGTTTAAATCTGTACAATATTTATGTCAATTATATCTCAATAAAGTTGGAAAAATGTAGACTCATTAACAGTAAATCTATCTTTAAATGAAAGTTTTAATTTTCAAATTTTATAATTGTACTTTGAAATTCTTAACTTGTAGAAACAATTTTGTGATATGGCCTTATATTTACCTAAATGAATTTATACTCAGCACTGGAATATAATGAAATTGACAAGGTCTACAATTTTGCAGCAATTGAATTCGGTGAATCATTCAAACAAATCACAATATAGGGACAATTAATTTGATGACCTTTGTAATGTAAAAATATTTGTTAAAGTATTTTGAATAAATTAAAAACGACAGAACATGTAAAAATATTTGTGGTAAACATGTTTGGAAATAGAAAAGAAGAGAATTAAGATGGCCTCTATTTAGCTCTGTTTTCTTAGCTTACCTATTGGCTCCAATGGTAAAGAATCTGCCTGCAATGTGGGATACCTGGGCTTAATCCCTGGGTTGGGAAGATCCTCTAGAGAAGGGAAAGGCTACCCACTTCAGTATTTTAGCCTGGAGAATTCCACGGACTATGGGGTCCCAAAGAGTCAAACATGACTGAGCGACTTTTACTTTCATTGTCTTTTAGCTTATGAAGTTCTTCAAATTCTATAAAATATTTCATTAAGATATTATAATTCACAGAGAAAGGTCAATTAGAGGTATATGGAATGTTAAATTATGAAAATAAAAGGAAACTTTAAAATATATTATGATCCACAAAGAAAAGTCAATTGGAAGTATTAAAAATGTTACATTATGAAAATAGAAGGCAATTTTGAAAAAGACAGAAAATTTTGTATGCAAAGACTCCATTGTGGGAAATGAATACTTCTTTATTAAAATATATCAATGACATGCTATGAGAGACAGATAGGGTTAAGAAAACTGGATACAGCATGTAAAATATTTACTAAAAAGATTTTATTTTAATTATTCATATTCAGATAGTCAATATACTTTTGCAATTGCTCTATTGTGCATGAACATATATTTTCAGAAAGAATTTTAGTTTTGAAAATAGTTTTTTTTTTAGTACTTTATTCTATTTTACAGTACTATATTGGTTTTGCCANCTGGAATATAATGAAATTGACAAGGTCTACAATTTTGCAGCAATTGAATTCGGTGAATCATTCAAACAAATCACAATATAGGGACAATTAATTTGATGACCTTTGTAATGTAAAAATATTTGTTAAAGTATTTTGAATAAATTAAAAAAGACAGAACATGTAAAAATATTTGTGGTAAACATGTTTGGAAATAGAAAAGAAGAGAATTAAGATGGCCTCTATTTAGCTCTGTTTTCTTAGCTTACCTATTGGCTCCAATGGTAAAGAATCTGCCTGCAATGTGGGATACCTGGGCTTAATCCCTGGGTTGGGAAGATCCTCTAGAGAAGGGAAAGGCTACCCACTTCAGTATTTTAGCCTGGAGAATTCCACGGACTATGGGGTCCCAAAGAGTCAAACATGACTGAGCGACTTTTACTTTCATTGTCTTTTAGCTTATGAAGTTCTTCAAATTCTATAAAATATTTCATTAAGATATTATAATTCACAGAGAAAGGTCAATTAGAGGTATATGGAATGTTAAATTATGAAAATAAAAGGAAACTTTAAAATATATTATGATCCACAAAGAAAAGTCAATTGGAAGTATTAAAAATGTTACATTATGAAAATAGAAGGNATTATAATTCACAGAGAAAGGTCAATTAGAGGTATATGGAATGTTAAATTATGAAAATAAAAGGAAACTTTAAAATATATTATGATCCACAAAGAAAAGTCAATTGGAAGTATTAAAAATGTTACATTATGAAAATAGAAGGCAATTTTGAAAAAGACAGAAAATTTTGTATGCAAAGACTCCATTGTGGGAAATGAATACTTCTTTATTAAAATATATCAATGACATGCTATGAGAGACAGATAGGGTTAAGAAAACTGGATACAGCATGTAAAATATTTACTAAAAAGATTTTATTTTAATTATTCATATTCAGATAGTCAATATACTTTTGCAATTGCTTTATTGTGCATGAACATATATTTTCAGAAAGAATTTTAGTTTTGAAAATAGTTTTTTTTTTAGTACTTTATTCTATTTTACAGTACTGTATTGGTTTTGCCATANGTATGTCTTCTTTGGAGAAATGCCTGAAAATAGTTTTTGAATTAGGACTATTTTATAGGATGTTCATTTAGTAAATATTTCATATTTTTATTATTTTGCTATTTTCAACATTGTCATTCATATAATTGCATTGTTTGAACAATAAACTATGTGACATTGTCACTCTCAGACCTATGTGAATATTTTCTGCTGCCTTTCTGGTTCAGTCTGGGCTGCTTTTGCTCTCAGGAGAGAAACCATGCAGGGGTAACAAGTCAGAGAACCTTCTATGGGACCCATTGAGTACTGCTGAATTTTATGACTTTAAATATTCCCCCCTCCAACCCCAAATTATCAAATTTTCCAGGAAAACATTTGATGCCTCATGATCAGAGAATTAAGCAAAGGGTTAAATNGGGGTAACAAGTCAGAGAACCTTCTATGGGACCCATTGAGTACTGCTGAATTTTATGACTTTAAATATTCCCCCCTCCAACCCCAAATTATCAAATTTTCCAGGAAAACATTTGATGCCTCATGATCAGAGAATTAAGCAAAGGGTTAAATCCTGACCCTCACACAGTAGATAAATGCTTGCCAGTCTTTGTGACTTTGAGCTATGACTATCAAATATCTTCTCATATAATATTTGGAAAAAGATTTGAAGTACCCAAGTGACATGGAGATACAAACACATGATGTATCTTCTTTTATACTGAATATAAGTGATAAAATCTTAAATACTATATAAGCAAATTAAAGTAAATAATTCCTTAAAAAAATCTCAACCAACCAAGTTTTATTCCAGGAAAATTCAAATACGGCTTATTTGCCTAAGCTATGAAAAAAAACCTATTTTATATCTATATATCTCTCTATATATATCTATATTTATCTTTAAGAGATAAATATAGCAAACACCCAACAAAAGAGATAATTCTATACATGGACATCACAGATGGTCAATACCAAAATCAGATTGATTATATTCTTTCCAGTTGAAGATGGAAAAGCTTTATATAGTTAGCGAAACAAGACTAGGAGCTGACTGTGCTTCAGATCATGAACTCCTTATTGCAAAATTTAGGCTTAAATTTAAGAAAGTAGGGAAAACTACTAGGCTATTCATGTATGATCTAAATAATAAATATATACATACATATATATGTCATTGAGATTAAAATGTGTACCATATCATTATTTAAGAAAACCCAAATGTATTTCTCATTTTTTATTTAGTTTAAAAATAAAAATTTTTAAAAATAAGAATAAAATATTTAAATACTGCATAATATTTATTTTTTATAAAAATATCTATGTTATACTTAGTAGTAAAACACTAGAATTATTTATTTCAGAGTTGAGAAACAAGCTACATGATTATTATTCTTCATTACTTTTTAAAATGAAATCTGTTATGTAAAATAACATATAAACTAGAAAGAAAAAGAAATTTAGTTATTGTATAGAAGGAAATATATTTTTCTTTAATTGAATGTGTGAGATTAATAAAATAAAAACATAAAGTATTAAACTGAATGATTCTCATAATTACTAAGCAATTTCTATGAATTAAAAATATAAATATACAAAAAGAAAACTAAATAGCTTACTCATTTGAAATCATGTTAAACCTCATTAGAAACCACACACACACACACACACACACACACACACACACACACACACAGAAATTAAAATAACAATTACTAAATGTTTCTAGAAGTGACAAGAAAACAACTGGGTTCAATGTTCCATCGTCAGCAAACTCTTAGTGAGTCTGACAATATATAGACTTCTAGTGATAAGTTGATACACTTATAACCTGTATCTCTTACATCTCCTGTGTTAGCAGGCAGGTTCTTTACCACTAGCACCACCTGGGAAGTCCTTATCACCAATACCCTCACACAAACATGTAGAAGGGTGATAATTTTAAATATAAAGTGTGATTACTTTCTTCCTTCCTTTTTTGAACTCACCATCTTTTCCACCAGGTGGATATCAGCATTCCATTTTTGTGCACAATGCTGTATCCTGGAAGAGAGATCAACAAAAATGCTAAAAAAAAAAAAAAAAAAGGTTTTAAACTTGCTATCCGTTAAAAGTCTCACAGTAAGTATCATTTTCTTTCCAAATACTTATTGAAAGACAATGCCCAAAGCCAGAAGGAACAGAAGANAAAAAAAATGCAAAAAAAAAAAAAAAAAAAAAAAGGTTTTAAACTTGCTATCCGTTAAAAGTCTCACAGTAAGTATCATTTTCTTTCCAAATACTTATTGAAAGACAATGCCCAAAGCCAGAAGGAACAGAAGATAAAATATTTAAAATTAGCTATAAAGTAGCAGAAAAAAACAGGGTAGGGCCTAGCAGAGTCTCCCTTTCACTGGGAAATATGCTGCATGTGTAACTAGATGGTGAAAGGATGATGCTTTGCCCAGGTTTTAGAAACTCTCTGAGTCTCCAGGTTAGAGGCTATGCCTATCCTCAGGGGTCATGACCTTATAGGGTGAAAAGGCAATATAAAAGATGCAGGAGTGTGGAGGAAAGGGAAGCCTCCTATACTGTTGGTGGGAATGTAAATTGATGTAGCCTCTGTGAGAACAGTATGGGGGTTCCTTGAAAATCTAAAAGTAGAGCTATCATATGATCCTGCAATCCCACTCTTGGGCATATATCTGGAGAAAAGCATGGTCCAAAAGGATATATACACCTCAAAATTAATTGCAGGACAGTTCACAACAGTCAAGTCATGAAAGCAACCTAAACGTCCATTGATAGAGGAATGGATAAAGAAGACGTGGCACATATATACAATGGAATATTACTCTACCACCAAATGAAATAATGCTATTTGTAGCAACATGAATGATCTAGAGACTGTCATACTGAGTGAAGTAAGTCAGACAAGAAAAAAGAAATAGTGTATGATATTGCTTAGGTGTGGAATCAAAAAAATTATAAAAATCAACTTATTTACAAAACAGAAAGAGACTCACAGACTTAGAGAATGAACTTATGGTTCGTCAAATGGGAAGGATGGAGAGAAAGGATAGTTAGGGAGTTTGGGGTTGACGTATACACACTGCTATATTTAAAATGCATAACCAACAAGGACTTACTGCATAGAACAGTGGACTTTGGTCAATATTATGAAGAAACTTAAATGGTAAAAGAATTTGAAAAAGAATAGTTATAAGTATATGTATAACTGAATCACTTTGATGTACACTTAAAACTACCGCAACATTGTTAATCAACTATTGTTTTTCAGTTGCTAAGCCATGTCTGACTCTGTGCTAACCCACGGACTGCAGCATGCCAGGCTCCTCTGCCCTCCACTCAAATGTAAAATAAAAAAGATTTCCTAACAGTGATCCTCTAATTGGAGAAGGCAATGGCAACCGACTTCAGTACTCTTGCCTGGAAAATCCCATGGTGGGGGAGCCTGGTAAGCTGCAGTCCATGGGGGTCACACAGAGTCGGACACAACTGAGCAAGTTCACTTTCACTTTTCACTTTCATGCATTGGAGAAGGCAATGGCAACTCACTCCAGTGTTCTTGCCTGGAGAATCCCAGGGACAGGGGAGTCTGGTGGGCTGCTGTCTATGGGGTCACACAGAGTCGGACACGACTAAAGTGACTTAACAGCAGTAGCAGCAGCAATCCTCTAATAAGTTTTGGGATATTTGAGAACAGTTCTTTCTTGTAGTTTGTTTCCCAAAAGGTGGTCTGCAAAGGGCTTCCAACCTTTAAGAGCAGGCTTGCAATCTGCATGACTGTGGGTCATGTCCAAAGGTGAGAGTAGCTAGGATGTTAGGGTGATTGGGCTGGAGTAGTGGAGGAACGGGTCTCTCTAGATGGGACTGAAGGTAGTCCAGAGAGGTGTGATCTAAATGTGGTTCATTAAATTTCTGAAGAGCCACAGAGTTGGGGAGATGGGGGTTACATTTAAATGCAGACTTGCAAAGGAACTAAGGTTCAAGAGACTGGCAAGAATGAAGACCAGACACCTGTGTTCATGGACCATGGGCACACTAGGGAGTCTGGACATAGCAGGAGCTCCTTCAAAACAATCTACATCTCAACAGATACCAATGGGAACTCAAAAAGAGACATGAGTTCAAACATCCATCTTGTTGATGTCAGAAAGACTTGTGTTTCCCAAAGAATTACCTCTAAGGAGGAGGAGAAGCAAGGGGGCTAAAACTAACTCAGTATTTATTTTTTAATGATTTTTTAAAAGACATTATTTGTAAAATAAAAACGAATGACTGAGATTCAACTGTATGATTGTTTTTATTCTCTATCAGCAGAAAAAGAGGTTTGCAAGTTCCATTGATTTCAGTCATAGTAAAACTAAACCTTTGCTCTGTTAAGTCCAATATTTATATGTCTGAGATTTATGAAGCTAATTGCTTTTAAAATTGTACTCACTAAGCAGCATTTTTGTGAGGTACTGTGATGGTATAGTAAAAGTTTTAAAACTTAGAAAATTTGCTCCTTGCAATTTAAAAAATATAGTTTTGTAGACATGTACAAGAATGTTCATTATACTACTAGCATAATAGAGAAAAATAATTAACAACTTAATTTCTATGATTGATATTTTAATGCAGTTACTAAAAATTATGTTATTGGGAATTCCTTTGTAGTTCAGTTGGCAAATAATCTGCCTGCAATGCAGGAGACTTGGGGTCAATTTCTGGGTTGGGAAGGTCTCCTGGAGAAGGAAATGGCAACCCACTCCAATATTCTTGCCTGGAGAATTCCAATGAAGAGAGGAGCCTGGCAGGCTAAATACAGTCCATGGGGTTGCAAGAATCGGACACAACTTGATGACTAAACCACCACAGAAGTTATGCTTGGTAAAAATATTTAATGGGAAAAAAATACTAACAGTATAATATTCAGTATGTAAAGAGAATACCAAAAAGTTGGTTAGAGGAAACATATTTTTAAAATACGTTTAGTGTGCTTGAAATATTTAAAATATTCAATTTTTAAAAATAGACAAACTATATGAACATGTAAAACTCCTGAATGAAGACATAGGACGTACCATCTTTGACATCTGTCTTAGCAATATTTTGGGGGATGTATACCCTGAGGCAAGGGAAACAAAGCAAAAATAAATATAAAATGTAAAGAAAGCTTGCTGCATGAAAAAATATATCCACAAATAATATATCTGATAATGGGCTTCTGTTCAAAATATACAAATAACTCTGATACAGCTCAACATCAAAAACCACACACTAGATGAAAAAATGGACAAAGGATCTGAATAGACATTTTTCCAATGACTTACAGATGGCCAACAGACACATGGAAAGATGTTCAACCTCACTAATCATTCGGTTCAGTTCGGTTCAGTCACTCAGTCGTATCTGACTATTTGCCACCCCATGAATCGCAGCATGCCAGGCCTCCCTGTCCATCACCAACTCCTGGAGTTCACTCACACTCACGTTCATCGAGTCAGTGATGCCATCCAGCCATCTCATCCTCTGTCATCCTCTTCTCCTCCTGCCCCTAATCCCTCCCAGCATCAGAGTATTTTCCAATGAGTCAACTCTTCGCATCAGGTGGCCAAAGTACTGGACTTTCAGTTTTAGCATCATTCCTTTCAAAGAAATTCTGGGGCCGATCTCCTTCAGATTGGACTGGTTGGATCTCCTTGCAGTCCAAGGACTCTCAAGAGTCTTCTTCAACACCACAGTTCAAAACCATCAGTTCTTTGGTGCTCTGCCTTCTTCATAGTCCAGCTCTCACATCCATACATGACCACAGGAAAAACCATAGCCTTGACTAGAAGGACCTTAGTCGGCAAAGTAATGTCTCTGCTTTTGAATATGCTTATCTAGGTTGGTCATAACTTTTCTTCCAAGGAGTAAGTGTCTTTTAATTTCGTGNGCAGAAGTGCGTCCGAAGGCGAACTGTGCCAGGTGAGCAGTTATTCAGCTGAAGAGAAAGAGGGGCAAGTGGCCAGAGCACAGGCAGAGGGAAAAGGAAGTGCCAGAGCATGGTGGTGAGAGAAGGACAGTGGGAATAAAAGGAGCCTCTGGGGGAGGAGACAAAGACGGGGCTGGAGAGAGGGGCGGAGGGCTGACGTGAAGGCCCTCGTGTGATAAGCCAAGGAGTTCAGACTTTATCCAACAGGCAGTGGGGAGATGGGCATGAAGAGGGATGGGATTAAATCTACGTTCTAGAAAGACTACTCCAGAACTGTGAACTAGAGGGACGAGAGAGGAAATAGCCCNTGTGATAAGCCAAGGAGTTCAGACTTTATCCAACAGGCAGTGGGGAGATGGGCATGAAGAGGGATGGGATTAAATCTACGTTCTAGAAAGACTACTCCAGAACTGTGAACTAGAGGGACGAGAGAGGAAATAGCCCATTAAGGGGTCACACGAGCCCATTAAGAGCCTGGGGTAGCAGGCTGGGTGAGAGACAGCGGGGACTGACTGAGGCATAGCTGGGGAAGGAAGAGAGGCTGAGGAGGGAGACACTGCAGTTCATAGTGACGGGTGGACGGCAGGAACCGCAGGCCTGTCCAGGCCGACTCCTCAGTTTCTGCTGTGTCTCAGTGGGGACGTGGTGGTGCTTTGTTCAGTGGAGGCGGGATGAATAGCCCCAGTAAAGGACTGTGAGCTTCCTCCATCCTAGCAGAAGGCTGGCCAGAGTTTATAGGGTGCACAGAGAAAGAAACACCTGATGCCTGGTCAAAAGCCCCTCAAGTCACCCATTAAAATTGATGCAACAAAATGACTTCTTAGGGGTCAAAAGTAAAGTCAGCCTCTGAGTCAATCACAAACACCCAGAGTCTTAGTTTCCTTAGGGCTAATACCACCTGTCTCAAGGGCTGCTTCACGGCTCTGAGGAGAAAATGCACGTGAGATCCTAACACATAGTAAGTACTCGATGTTTCCTTTCTCTTCTGAAAAAGCCTGTCCCTCACCTGCATGCTGCCTAAAAGTCAAAGGCTTTCTGATACTTACCCGTGTCGTCATTCACATCATAAATATGGCATTCCTGAAGGCTGATAGTGGGAGATATGGGATAGAAAGTCTCGAGAACATGATTCTTAGTAGCTTCCACTTCCTCTCGGGAGGCAATCGGAGGTAGAGGATCCTTGGCATTCATCTGGGTACCACTGGAACCATGGACCTGAATCAGAGTAGACTCTAAACAGGGAGGAAGGCGGTTAGTCTAGCCTGGTCTAAAGCCTTAGCTAGGCAAAGTCAAAAGCTTTCATCCTGCTGTGCTCAAGCCTTTTACAGCTTCACTCTCTGATCTGCCTCATCACAGAAAACAAGCTTTGGCAAGTCATCCTTGTGCTTATCATATAAGCAGGTGAGCCTCCTTCTCTTCATGTCTGGGTGCCATCCTCTGCCTCTGCTACGCCTTGGAGTAGACAAGTAACATCAGATCCAAAAGACCGAGTAGCCAGGCTTAAGTCACAGAAAAAGCACTTAACAGGAATGGAGTTCAATCTGAGGATCTTCATTCTATAGACTAGAAGAGGACACGAAGACAAGATGGTGCAGGAAGGACCTGAGCTCACCTCCCCTCACAAAAACAGCAGAACAACTAACTGCAGAACAACTATCACCAAAAAGGACTGGAAGCTACCACAGATGATATTCTGCTTACAAAAACAAAGACAAGATGGCAGGAGTGCTACATCTGTGACATAATCAAATCCCATACCCGCCCAGTGAGTGAGACACAAACTGGAAAATAACTATCACAGAGGTTCTCAAGTTCTGAGCCCTACAAAAGGTTCCTCTGCCTGGGGCTCTGGCATCAGGAGGAAGCCCCAGGGCATCTGGCTTTCAAGGCCAGCAGGGCTTGACTGCAGAATCTCAAAAGGGCTGGAACAGAAACAAATGCCACTCCTGGAAGGTAGATGCAGGATCTTCTAAGAGCACCAGGACCCAGGGGAAAAAGCACTGAGTTCACAGCATCCTAGGCCCGACCTACTGCTGACCCCAGAGG
>SJYW01051529.1:180541-201849 GCA_006410735.1 Raphicerus campestris
AAAAGAAAATATTTGGAAGGGCTCACTCTGAGCATAATGGAGTGGACATGGGCTCTGGACAAACATAAATTTTTTTCCCTTTGAATTTGAATGTACAATTTGAAAAAAAAAGTTATTTTGTTACCATAAGGGATATTTTTTCAGAGGCCTTAATTGTTTCCCCAATTTAGTTTGCTTTACAACACATAGAATTATTAGTGTAGAAGCAATGAATTTTAACATCCTTAAAAAGTCACATTTTTAAGAAGAAACAGGTTGTGATGCCATGTGAAAAAGTGAGAGTAGGTCACTCAACAGTGTCTGATTCTTTGCAACCCCAAGGACTGTAGCCCATCAGGCTCCTCCATACATGGGATTTCCCAGGCAATAAGGCTGAAACAGGTGGCCATTCCTTTCTCCAGTGATCTTCTTGACATTATTAGCTTGCACTAATAAAATCCAGTCCCATCACTTCATGGGAAATAGATGGGGAAACAGTGGAAACAGTGTCAGACTTTATTTTGGGGGGCTCCAAAATCACTGCAGATGGTGACTGCAGCCATGAAATTAAAAGACACTTACTCCTTGGAAGAAAAGTTATGACCAACCTAGATAGTATATTCAAAAGCAGAGACATTAGTTTGCCGACTAAGGTCCGTCTAGTCAAGGCTATGGTTTTTCCAGTAGTCATGTATGAATGTGAGAGTTGGACTGTGAAGAAGGCTGAGCACCGAAGAATTGATGCTTTTGAACTGTGATGTTGGAGAGGACTCTTGAGAGTCCCTTGCACTGCAAGGAGATCCAACCCTGGGATTTCTTTGGAAGGAATGATGCTGAATCTGAAACTCCAGTACTTTGGCCACCTCATGTGAAGAGTTGACTCATTAGAAAAGACTCTGAAGCTGGGAGGGATTGGGAGCAGGAGGAGAAGGGGATGACAGAGGATGAGATGGCTGGATGGCATCACTGACCCGATGGCTGTGAGCGTAAGTGAACTCTGGGAGTTGGTGATGGACAGGGAGGCCTGGCGTGCTGCAATTCATGGGGTCGCAAAGAGTCGGACACGACTGAGCGACTGAACTGAACTGAACTGAATGTATATAAAACTTGAATTTACATAAGAAACATATTTTGTGAATACAGAAATAAATGATTTAATATTAAAAGACATACTTTTGGGTCTGTATGAAGATATATGAGGGTGGGCAGTTACTTGCACAGTATCAAGTGTAAATGCTAGGAAATAAAAGGCAGAGGAGAAAAAGAATATCTAAGAAATCTCATTGATTAATCAGAAAGGTTTGATTTTTTTTTTTTCACTACATGGAGTGGCATGTAGGAGCTTAGTTCCTGTGCCCCTGCAGTGGAAGTGTGGAGTCTTAACCACTGGACCACTAGGGAAGTCCTGGAAGCTTTTTAACTGACAGAATTGATTTATAGCCTGTGTACATATAATGCAAGATGGTATACAGTGAAATAAATAGATAGCAACTTCTCAACATGTATGATTTATTTACTCAGTTCATCAGCACCTATGGCTTTAATTACCATCTAATTGCCACAAGCCCATTCTCAAACCCACATTTTATATTCTCCACCTCTTCTATTAACTGTAGCTTTTGTCTATCTCAAAAAAACTTCCAACTTCACCTCATGTCAAACACATGATTTTTCTGCATGAATGGATTTATGTCCAGGAGATCTTATTTCCAGGAATGGCACAACCATTTACTTAGTTTAAAAAGCTGGAAACCTGGCATCATCTTTGACATCCTTCTTCCCTTTTTAATTCAAGATTTTGGATCATTTTCATTATCATTATTCAGAATTCTTTATCAGGTAGATTCCCTATCTCTTCCTCTTTTGTTTCGTTTGGTGGGCATTTATCCTTTTCCTTTACCTGCTGGGTATTTCTCTGTCTCTTCATCTTGTTTATATTGCTATGTTTGGGGTGGCCTTTCTATTGTGGAGTTTCCTCACTGTGGGTGGAGTTGTACAGGTGGTTTGTCAAGGTTTCCTGTTTAGGGAAGCTTGTGTCGGTGTTCTGGTGGGTGGAGCTGGATTTCTTTTCTCTGGAGTGCAAAGAAGTGTCCAATAATGAGTTATGAGATGTCAATGGGTTTGGAGTAACTTTGGGCAGCCTGTATATTGATTCTTAGGGCTGTGTCCCTGTGTTGCTGGAGAATGTGCGTGGTATGTCTTGCTCTGGAACTTGTTGGCCCTTGGACGGTGCTTGGTTAGTTCTTGTTGATTAATGTTCTCTGGAGTCAGTTCTCTGATGTTCTCAGGATTTGGACTTAAGCCTCCTGCTTCTGGCTTTCAGTCTTATTTTTACAGTAGTCTCAAGACTTCTCCATCTATACAGCACCAAAACATCTAGATTAAAGATGAGAAGTTTCCCCACAATTAGGGACACCCAGAGAGGTTCACAGAGTTACATGGAGAAGAAAAGAGGGAAGAGGGAGTTAGAGGTGACCTGAATGAGATGAGGTGGAATCTAAAGAGGAGAGAGCAAGCTAGCCAGTAATCACTTCCTTATGTGCACTCCACAGTCTGGACTGCTCAGAGATGNACATCATGGGACATGCTAGATATTCCAGGCAGTGTCATTTGTACAGAATTGTACTTCAGTTACGGGCTGCCTTGAGCTCCAAACTCCATAATTTGACTCTAGATTCCAAACAACCAACATCCACATGACTTTTGAGAATTCAATCTATTGATAACTTTGGGGTTGTCTATACCTGCATTCATTAGAGAAACATCAAGACAAGTCGTATATTTGAAAGAACTTTTAAGAATCTACTTCAGAAAGTATTACATAAGCAATGGAGAAAAATACACTGGCTGAGGAGACAATTGGCAACAGAGAAAAGGCAACATTTTTTGCAGCTGGACAAAAAATATTGTGAGGCAATACTGAGCCAAGTGAATGGAAAAAGGATTTAGTTTTATTGGCAGGAGATGACAAGTGCCAGTAACTTGGAAAGAAGTAGAAAGCAGACTTGACTCTTTGGAGAATATTCTTTGAGTGTACCTGATGAGATTTCCAGATTGTTGGACAGTTAGCCTAAATTTCCCAAGTACCAACTCCTTTCCCTTGAATTTGAATAGACATATTGTTCAGGGATGTGCAGGTGGGTATTTATGCCTATATGTGTATGTGTTCGTGTATAATTATTTTTAGAAGCTAAGAGAAGAATTATTACTGAAATATCCAAAAAAAGATGCAGCGTTCATAAAAAGAATATTGCTCTGAGAGGCCAATGAATATTATTTTAAATAATGCTGAAATTTTTAAGTAATTTAATTTTCTTACTAATTAAAATTATGCTGAATGAGTTTTTTTATTAGACATTTTTAAAAGGCTTTCACTTGTTTAAAGCTGGTTTAATAAATTGCTATTTGAAGTTTTGTCTGTACTTGTGATAACTTAATTTTAATTAATAGTGATATATCAACCACCAAAATACTTATGGTATCAAAGGAGAACATGGTCCTTAGTCAGTGAGTATAGATGAGATGAGTTTTCTCAGGGGATCTAAAAACACTAAACAAAGTTATATTATTTTATAAAAATGAAATGACACCTAAATACCTTCTTTTGTTAGTTTAATTTGTAGTTATATTAAATACTATGTGTTATGTGTGCTCAGTTGCTCAGTCATGTCCAACTCTTTGCAACCCCATGAACAGTAGCCTGCCATGCTCCTCTGTCCATGGGATTTTCCAGGCAAGAATAATGGAGTGGATTGTCATTTCCTCTCCCAGAGTTTCTTCCCAACCCAGGGGTTGAAACTGCATCTCTTGCATTGGCAGGTGGATTCTTTACCACTGGGCTACCTGGGAAGTAAATGCTACACTCAGAGAATTTTTTAAAACTCTGCTTTGTATTGTCATATCAAAAGTAGCCTCAATTCAGATATTTAAGACAGGTGGGTAGGTGATGTAGAAATACTCCTGAGTCCACTATTGTCTGGCTACCACAGAGCTTGCTACATTCAGCTGTCTTCCTAAAATGACCTTGCTGCTACTGCTGCTGCTAAGTCAATTCAGTCGTGTCCAACTCTATGCGACCCCATAGATGGGGCCCACCAGGCTCCCCCATCTCTGGAATTCTCCAGGCAAGAATACTAGAGTGGGTTGCCATTTCCTTCTCCAATGCATGAAAATGAAAAGTCAAAATGAAGTCGCTCAGCCATGTCCGACTCTTAGCGACCCCACGGACTGCAGCCGACCAGGCTTCTCCATCCATGGGATTTTCCAGGCAAGAGTACTGGAGTGGGGTGCCATTGAGAATTTGTTTTGTTTCTGTCCTGAGATGGATGAAGTCCTTTGATCCTTCACCTTGACCTCATATATATGAAATAAAACTTTGGTAACCTCCTAGAGAAGGAACTATGAAATACTAAAATTCTGAGAATTTGTAAGTATGAAACTTTCTATCACTCTTGTTTCTTATTTTGACATTACATAGAATTCAAAGTTGAAATTTTTAAAAAGAAACTTGGAAGTGTAGTTTCTTTTTCTTCCAGACTTTAGAATTGATCACTTACTTCTGATGCTATACTTGTTACCAAATCTTTACCTGGCCACTCTTTCTCCTCTCTGGAAATTTTTGCTATTTTATCTGTGTTCCTGGAATTTTGCATTTTAATAAGGTAGGGTATTTTAGCAGGTCTTTTAAAGTTTAATTCTGTTGGTTATAATGCAGTATTCCCTTTCCATGTGGAAATGCATGCTCTATCAATATAGATGATATTTTATAATATTTATTGAATAATAAATTCTGCCCCCTTGGTTTTCTCTAAGATCTCTTTCTTAAAATCCTATTAAAATTTGTTCCAACTGGAATATTTGTTCAATACATTTTGACTGCTTTAAAAATTATAATTCTATTACATCCATGAAATAAGAACATGATGCCATAAAAAAGAAGCATTAGTATATGAACAAAAAACTTATATGTATATATATATATATATGCAAATACATACCTAAGAACCTACATATACATATCAGATAGATCTATACGTATCTAACTTATATAAGTTAGTATATAAGTATTTTTGATATGTGTATAAATAGATGTACACATATAGAAAAATACTGATCTATGAATATTCAAAGAATCCTTGTAGAAAAAGAATCTGAAGAAAATGATCTCAAAGTATATATATAAATATATATAATAAACAAGTTCCTTTATTTCTCCCACTTTCACTTTGCTTCTACCCTCCTCCCTTAGCCATTCCTAATACTGCTTCTTATTCCATCCCTCCAAAGAGTAAAACTTCAGACTTTTTCTTGAATGGTAAAAGTAACTTTAAGGTGGCATGAGATAGGCAAGAATATCAAAAGGGCTAATTGCTAATTAGGAAGACAATTTGTAAAAATGTAATTCAGCTCCAGAGGTTGGCTCAGATGGTAAAGGATCTGCCTGCAATGCAGGAGACCCAGGTTCCATCCCTAGGTCAGGAAGATCCCCTGCGGAAGGAAGTGACAACCCACTCCAGTATCCTTGCCTGGAGAATCCCATGGATAGGGAAGCCTGGTGGGCTACTGTCCATAGGGTCACAGAGAATCAGACACAATAGATATCCAATGCACATAATTAAATATAATTTATTATATTCCTTCATTTACAAAACACTTTAATTTTTGATCCATTGCATGCACCTCTATCTATCCTCTACTTTTATATTTATATTTATTGATGTATAATTGATATATACTATTATATAACTTTCAAGAATACAGCATAATGATTCACAATTTTTAAAGGTTATCCTTCATTTATAGTTATTACAAAAATTAGCTATATCCCCTGTGTTATATTACATATCTTGTAGCATATTTACTTAATACACAGTACTTTCTACCTCTTAACTGCTACCCTAATCTTTCCCCTCATCTACCTTCTTTTAATAAGCACATTTAAACATAAAAACTAAACTTTTGACAATAAGTTGCATCTAATCATATGGTCTCTTTCAACCAATTTCCTGGTATCCCCTCATACGAGACAGTTCAGTTCAGTCACTCAGTCATGTCTGACTCTTTGTGACCCTATGGACTGCAGCATGCCAGGTCTCCCTGTCCATCACCAACTCCTGGAGCCTACTCAAACTCATGTCCATCGCATCAGTGATGCCATCCAACCATCTCATCCTCTGTTGTCCCCTTCTCCTCCCACCTTCAACCTTTCCCAGCATCAGGGTCTTTTCCAATGAGTCAGTTCTTTGCATCATCTGAGACAACTGCTTCCCTAATTCCCAAGTTTATAATTATCTTATCTGCAGGTATTATAAATATATGAATTTGTAATACATATGCATATATAAAGATGTGACTATGTATGTTATAACTAAATAAAAAATATTTAGTTATAAAAAATTAACTAAAAAAATATTTCACATTTCAATATATACATATGTAACTATAAGTGCCCTCAATCTTTCCCAGCATTAGGGACTTTTCCAATGAGTTAACTGTTCACATCAGATGACCAAAATACTGGTGCTTCAGCTTCAGCATCAGATCTTGCAATGAGTATTCAGGGTTGATTTCCCTTAAGATTTACCGGTTTGATCTCCTAACTGTCCAAGGGACTTTCAGGAGTCTTTTCCAGCACCACAGTTCAAAGGCATCAATTCTTTGGCTTTCTGCCTTCTTTAAGCCCCAGCTCTCCGTACAACCATACATGACCACTGAGAGGACCATAGCCTTAACTATACGGACCTGTGTCAGCAGAGTAATATCTCTGTTTTTTAGCACACTGTCTATGTTTGTCATAGCTCTCCAGCCAAGAAGCAAACATCTTCTGATTTCATGGCTGCAGGCACCATCTGCAGAGATCTTAGAGCCCAAGAAAGGGAAATTTGTCAATAGTTCTACATTTTCCCCCTCTATTTGCCATGAAGCAATGAGGCCAGATGTCATGATCATAATATTTTTTAATATTTAGTTTTAAGCCAACTCTTTCACTCTACTCCTTCACTCTTATCAAGAGGCTCTTTAGTTCCTCTTCTCTTCTTGCCATTGGAGTGGTATCATGCACATATCAGAGGTTGTTGATGTTTCTCCTGCCTATCTTGATTCACAGAGTCGGACACGACTGGGAGACTGAACAGCAGCAACTATAAGTAAGTAGGTTTATATGTTTATTCTTTTTTATTTAATATGCTTATATTAACTTGTGTGTGTATATATATATATACAAGTGTGTATGTGCACGTATATGTCTATGAATATATATGTTTGGCAAACTTTTCCTGAGAAAGACTAGATACAGCTTTGAGGGCCATATGGTTTCTGTCTCAACTACTCACTCTGCTATTGTTGTGTAAAAGCAGCTATAGTGGACATGTAAACTAATGAGCTTGGCTGTGTTCCAATAAATCTGTATTATGGGCATTGAAATGT
Organism: Raphicerus campestris; assembly: GCA_006410735.1. Taxonomy (NCBI): domain Eukaryota; kingdom Metazoa; phylum Chordata; class Mammalia; order Artiodactyla; family Bovidae; genus Raphicerus; species Raphicerus campestris. The sequence continues at coordinate 187,946 of SJYW01051529.1, forward strand.
GTTTTTCAGATATTTACACATAGAACCAATCAAAAAATGTATGTTTGGTCCTCAGGTCATAGTTTAATAATTCACAATGTACATATAATCATCTCGGCATTGTCGAGGCATTGCACACTCAATTGTGTCCCACTCTTTGTGACCTGTGGCCTGTAGCCAACAAGGCTCCTCTGCCCATGGAAATTTCTAGGCAAGAATACTGGAGTGAGTTGCCATTTCCTACTTCTCAGATGGTAAATAATCTGCCTGCAATGCAGGAGACCCAGGTTGGATCCCTGGTTTGGGAAGATCCCCTGAAGAAGGAATCACTACCTACTCCAGTATTCTTGCCTGGAGAATTCATGGGATAGAGGAGCCTGGTGGGCTGTATCCATGGAGTCTCAAAGAGTGGGGCTTTGACATATAATCATATGTATACTATTTTAATTTATTTTAATATTATAAGGAATATCAAGCTCTGCTTTATCTTCTTATATTTCCTTCCATTTATATATTACTAAATTATATCCATATTTATCTGTTGTAGATACCTAACTTTGTTTGCTGCCTATTTTATTTATGAGGTCACATCAGACTTCTTTCATTCACTCTTCTGTTGTTGGTGGTTGGTTTCCAGGCACCTCAAATTCCGCAACTCCCTCTGGGTTCTGCAGTAAGAATTAGCTGCTGCCTGTTTACTCACCACCACCACTCCCCCAACTCATCCCTTAGAATCTGACAAGCATGCTTTTGTTCTTTGCTGAGTTCATGTACAGGCCGTCTTCCCCATCATGTATCTGCTGTTATCTCTTCATGCTCTTTCTACTTAAGCTTTTAGCTAATTTTAATGCCTTTAATGCTATTTTTGAGGAAAGAATATACAGGGGTAAACAGATTTTTTTATCCACCATATTTATTGCAATTTACTTAGATCTAGGCTTTCCAAATGATTTCAAGAATTGCATTTTAGGGAAGATAAAGATAACCCAGAGTATTCACTTCTGGAGTGAGGAGATCAACAAATTTTCTCCTAAAGAGCAACTGTAAAACTGGCCCAAACTGTCAAAAGACAATCATTTCAGCACCCTGAAATCAATCAAAGATAAACAATAAACTGAGGAGAGTTTACAGAGGAAGGTAACTAAACTTGCCTTATCAGGAGCAGGAGTGCTTAAAAACCTTCCCTGAGGCTGTTTCCAGTCCTCTCCCATCCCTAGCCCCAGTACTGTTGCTGTGTGGATTCAACCAAAGAACAGGTCTTAAAAACCCTCAGGTTCAACTCCACTGAAAGAGGATTTGTATTACTGTCATTTAAAATGGAAATCAAATAAGGAAAACAGGCAGGTCAGCTAGCCAGAGGTTACAGCATTACATGGGGCAGAAAACAAATCTGCAAACCAGTGAGTGATTTAACAGGGAGTTCCAGAAAGTATGACAATCAGCTGGGCTTGATAAAATTTTTTTATTTATCTTAGGTTGATCCTAGCCTAAATTACTGCAGAGGTCAGAATAAGCTAAAGTTGAAATATCAATAATCTCAGATATGCAGATGACACCACCCTTATGGCAGAAAGTGAAGAGGAACTAAAAAGCCTCTTGATGAAAGTGAAAGAGGAAAGTGAAAAAGTTGGCTTAAAGCTCAACATTCAGAAAACGAAGATCATGGCATCTGGTCCCATCACTTCATGGNAAGCCTTCTTCAGCGATCAATGCAAAGAAATAGAGGAAAAGAACAGAATGGGAAAGACTAGAGCTCTCTTCAAGAAAATTAGAGATACCAATGGAACATTTCATGCAAATATGGGCTCAATAAAGGGCAGAAATGGTATGGACCTAACAGAAACAGAAGATATTATAGAAGAGGTGGCAAGAATACACAGAAGAATTTTACAAAAAAGATCTTCACGACCAAGATAATCACGATGGTGTGATCACTCCCTTAGAGCCAGACATCTGGAATGTGAAGTCAAGTGGGCCTTAGAAAGCATCACTACGAAGAAAGCTACGAACAATTTCAGTTGAGCTATTTCAAATCCTGAAAGATGATGCTGTGAAAGTGCTGCACTCAATATGCCAGCAAATTTGGAAAACTCAGCAGTGGCCACAGGACTGGAAAAGGTCAGTTTTCCTTCCAATCCCAAAGAAAGGCAATGCCAAAGAATGCTCAAACTGCCACAAAATTGCACTCATCTCACATGCTAGTAAAGAAATGCTCAAAATTCTCCAAGCCAGGCTTCAACAATATGTGAACAGGAGGGAGAATGTGCTCTATCTCCCGAAGTGAACCATGAAATTCCAAATATTCAAACTGGTTTTAGAAAAGGCAGGGGAACCAGATATCAAATTGCCACCATTTGCTGGATCACGGAAAAAGCAAGAGAGTTCCAGATGTTTTTCTGGGGATGTTCTTGATCCCTGTCCCCTGTACAATGTCATGAACCTCAGTCCATAGAGCATTTCTGCTTCATTGACTATGCCAAACCTTTGACTGTGTGGATCACAATAAACTGTGGAAAATTCTGAAAGAGATGAGAATACCAGACCACATGACCTGCCTCTTGAGAAATCTATATGCAGGTCAGGAAACATCAGTTAGAACTGGACATGGAACAACAGACTGGTTCCAAATAGGAAAAGGAATATGTCAAGACTATATATTGTCACCCTGTTTATTTAACTTATATGCAGAGTATATCATGAGAAATGCTAGGCTGGAGGAAACAGAACCTGAAATCAAGATTGCACAAGAAATGTCAATAACCTCAGATATGCAGATGACACCACCCTTATGGCAGAAAGTGAAGAGGAACTAAGGAGTCTCTTGATGAAAGTGAAAGAGGAGAGCGAAAAAGTTGGCTTAAAGTTCAACATTCAGAAAACGAAGATCATGGCATCTGGTCCCATTACTTCATGGGAAATAGATGGGGAAACAGTGTCAGACTTTATTTTTGAAGGCTCCAAAATCACTGCAGATGGTGAATGCAGCCATGAAATTAAAGGATGTTTACTCCATGGAAGAAAAGTTATGACCAACCTAGATATCATAGTAAAAAGCAGAGACATTAATTTGCTAACAAAGGTTCATCTAGTCAAGGCTATGGTTTTTCCAGTAGTCATGTATGGATGTGAGAGTTGGACTGTGAAGAAAGCTGAGCACCGAAGAATTGATGCTTTTGAACTGTGGTGTTGGAGAAAACTCTTGAAATCCCTTGGACTGCAAGGTGTTCCAACCAGTCCATTCTGAAGGAGATCAGCCCCAGGATTTCTTTGGAAGGAATGATGGTAAGGCTGAAACTCCAGTACTTTGGCCATCGCATGCAAAGAGTTGAATCATTGGAAAAAACTCTGATGCTAGGAGGGAATGGGGGCAGGAGGAGAAGGGGATGACAGAGGATGAAATGACTGGATGGCATCACTGACTCAATGGACATGAGTGTGAGTGAACTCCGGGAGTTGGTGATGGACAGGGAGGCCTGGAGTGCTGCTATTCATGAGGTCGCAAAAAGTCGGACACGACTGAGCAGCTGAACTGAACTGAACTGAGCCATTCCTTTCTCCAGGGGATCTTCCCAACTCAAGGATCAAACCTGGGTCTCCTGCATTCCAAGCAGATTCTTTACCATCTGAGCTACCAATCGATTAAATGAAATTTTCTCAATGTAAAATAACTGAAGTGAGGTATATACTTCATAGAAAAAAAGTGATTTTTTATTACAGAGAATGAGATTTTTTGATCCTTTACTTTGGTATGAGGTGTTTTTGTTTTTTTTTTTAATGAACTACAAGGCACACACACTTGTATACTTGTATAAGGTATTCCAATAACTAGAAGACAGACACACAAGCTTGGAATATAAAGTCTCTGAATGCACACATACGTAGCCTTACTGAAAAGTATTTAAATTTTTGTACTAAAAGAAACAATGTATTTTCATATATGATTTTCTTCCAAACAGTATTTTTTTGCTGATTATATGTGTAAGACCTTCATTTCAAATGTGGGAAGAGATATGTATTTACCCTAGGAAAGCTCTTATATGAATAGACATTTGAGATGGAACCATAGTGCGAAATGGCTTGAATTCCAGGTCTGTGAAGGTCTCAGCCTAGCGAGCTGTTCCTCTGGAAGATAAGGTCCTTTGCAGAGATGTGATATGCTGTTTGGGTTTATTTTTCAAATTATGGCTGTATTTCCTAATACACATTCATGTACCTTGTTAATTATGACTCCACGAACATGCACTGATTAACAATCATAAAAAAAAAAAGTGCAAATGTTTACTCATTTCAAATGGTATAACCTCATCAAGGGATGAAGACTCAGTTCTGGCATGAAGGATAAGAAGGAGATGCTGTTGGTAGAGAAGAGAGAATTGTTAAAATCTAAAGTGTCATTCTAATTAAGTGCATTAAATGCATTGTTTCTAGTACACTACAGTCCCAAGCGGTTGTTGTTATTTTTGTTGTTAATTTACTAAGATGTGCCCAATTCTTTGAGATCCCATGAACTGCAGCATGCTAGGCTTCCTTGTCCCTCAATATCTCCCAGAGTTTTCCCAAGTTCCCAAGTTCATGTCTGAACCTCTGGCTTAGCCCTTTTCAAAATGAAATATATTTCAATCTATTAAAGAAAGTTTTCTTTTATAGAAATTATTTTTCTCTTTAAAATGAAAGTATAAAGGCCAGACACATTATAGGCCCTCCTTGACAGTTACTGTTACTTGCTGGACAAAAATTATCCCTTCAAAAATGGATACCTGTTATCCCATATCATTAAAAAAATGAACAAAAAAATAAATAATACCCACATTGCTGACTTTAAACATGAAAAGTTAACTAGGCTTACTTGGTTGTATGGTATTGCTGATAAGAAATATTAAAATGCCAAATATCTCTATGCTTAGATGATATATCTTTTAACTAGGCAGGGAAAATCACCATGTTTTAACATTAGCCATGATTTTAAAAAGAACAAATGAAATATAGAAAATATGGTAATGACAATCTGTGTTTTGCTTCTTGATCTTCCTTAAAGAAATATCAGAAAAAGTTACTTGGGAAATAAGTGATGCATTGTACATTTACCTGTATTCAAGGGAAGAGATTCAATGAGGATTTTTTTGGTTCATTTAAATTCCAGTGGTGCTCATTGTAGTCAAAGCATCATTTTCATGGAGTTCCACTTATCTAAATTCAGTGCACATTTATTTTAACAAAACTATATAATAACCAGTGCATTCTTTCAAAATAATACATATTAAGAGAAGCATTTCCAATATAGAGATGGCACGGGAACTATTTTTTACATTTGTTTTCTATTACAGGTGCTATGATGGTGCAATTTGATATTGGGAACTTATTGTTTTTAGAAGACTTTTAAACTACATGAAGATATTCAATATCAAACAATCTTTCATTAATGAAGCAATTACTGGGACAGGCTTTCATGGGGGCATAGAGTCAAACACAAGGCATGCAGAACAACTTCTAGCCAATACACAAGGCCAGTGAATGAAAACAGAACCTTCTCTGAAAATGACATTTGAATGGTTCTATCTGAGTGGTTCTTAGTCAGTCTAAGAACACAAAAAACTGTAATGATAGGAAACTGTCTTGGGGCTTGGACTATGGCTCTATCTATGTCCTACATATGCTTTTATTTTAATAGTGCTATAAGATTCCAGAATGTGGAAGTGTTTATTCCTATTATTTCCTATGGGTTAAAGCAGTTATATATGACAGGAGCCTAATGATTAATAATTTAAATTTGAACCAGTTATAAAAGGTTTAAATAAATGAAACCTCTTGGAATCACCATTAGAAATTATTTAAGAGGAAAATGCAAAAGCAATAAATGAGANTGAAAAGTTAACTAGGCTTACTTGGTTGTATGGTATTGCTGATAAGAAATATTAAAATGCCAAATATCTCTATGCTTAGATGATATATCTTTTAACTAGGCAGGGAAAATCACCATGTTTTAACATTAGCCATGATTTTAAAAAGAACAAATGAAATATAGAAAATATGGTAATGACAATCTGTGTTTTGCTTCTTGATCTTCCTTAAAGAAATATCAGAAAAAGTTACTTGGGAAATAAGTGATGCATTGTACATTTACCTGTATTCAAGGGAAGAGATTCAATGAGGATTTTTTTGGTTCATTTAAATTCCAGTGGTGCTCATTGTAGTCAAAGCATCATTTTCATGGAGTTCCACTTATCTAAATTCAGTGCACATTTATTTTAACAAAACTATATAATAACCAGTGCATTCTTTCAAAATAATACATATTAAGAGAAGCATTTCCAATATAGAGATGGCACGGGAACTATTTTTTACATTTGTTTTCTATTACAGGTGCTATGATGGTGCGATTTGATATTGGGAACTTATTGCTTTTAGAAGACTTTTAAACTACATGAAGATATTCAATATCAAACAATCTTTCATTAATGAAGCAATTACTGGGACAGGCTTTCATGGGGGCATAGAGTCAAACACAAGGCATGCAGAACAACTTCTAGCCAATACACAAGGCCAGTGAATGAAAACAGAACCTTCTCTGAAAATGACATTTGAATGGTTCTATCTGAGTGGTTCTTAGTCAATCTAAGAACACAAAAAACTGTAATGATAGGAAACTGTCTTGGGGCTTGGACTATGGCTCTATCTATGTCCTACATATGCTTTTATTTTAATAGTGCTATAAGATTCCAGAATGTGGAAGTGTTTATTCCTATTATTTCCTATGGGTTAAAGCAGTTATATATGACAGGAGCCTAATGATTAATAATTTAAATTTGAACCAGTTATAAAAGGTTTAAATAAATGAAACCTCTTGGAATCACCATTACAAATTATTTAAGAGGAAAATGCAAAAGCAATAAATGAGGTTTGTCTAAAATGTGTTTGTCTTGTGTTCTCCCATGTATTATTTGATCAATATATTCACTGAGATTCCTTTTATTCCTTGAGAGAAAAATGAATTGGAATTAATCCATTTAAAGCAGACTGGAGTCCTCCCCAAGATCACTACAAATCTCCAGATGGAAGGGAAGAACTTATATTTTCATGATCACTTCTTGTTTCAAGTTCCAGTGCCTCATGCTTAACTTTTTTCAAACCTGAGAATATGTATATAAGTTTTGGGGCAAAGCAATGAATCTTAGTTTCCTGTTCTATAGCCTCCTGCTATCCACCATTGGTATTCCACCCTTGTTGCTTATCTACCCAAGTCCTTCAAAGTCCTCCTATCACCTTTCTTTGATACCCCCATTGGCACCCATTTGATACCCACAATGATTCTGAGGTTAATTTTGCATATCCAAAATCTCACTAATCTGTTCTACTGCCTGCTCTGTTCTCACAGAAAGGCTGGCAGAGGCATTGAAAGTAACTACCTACCCACTGACAAAATGCATCATCTTTTTAAGATAGAAGCAACTACTATATAGCTGACAAGGGAGCTGTAACTATTCATTATTAGAACATCCCTGTAAAACAGATATTACCACTAGACTTCCTATTTCATAGATGAGAAAAGTGAGTTTCAGTGCTATGCCCTGGCTTCCTGTGCTGATGCAGAGACTAAAGATTTAAACTAAGGCTTGAAGTTTAAAGACTTCTAAGCCTTTGTTACTTCATCTTTCTGGTGTTTCTTGGCGTTCCTCTTCTTGGTAATATGTTACCATCATCCAATGTCATCATACATGGGATTCTCTGTAAATGAAATAAATGCATATTTCTCATTTTTTCTTTTCATAAAGGGATATTTACAGAGTCTGAAACTCTGTCCATCAAATCTTTATTGTTGCCTGGGTTCTGTATTCCACCCTGCTTTATGTGAGAGTATGTGCAGGGCGGAGACATGCGACATAGCATTATGCATGGGGCATGCACCTGACATCGGTTTTCTTCTCCCCTAGGAAAGTGCTGTAGCCTTGCTGACAGATCTGCAGCAGGCCTGGGAGGATGGGAACATGAAATCAGCTAAAAGATTGCAAAGTTCTGTGACAGCTGTGCAAGCTTGGAACCCTTCCTCACTGAAAGCAAACGGTGCAAGATGCTTCCATACTTGCCACATCCCTTTGGTGCTGGTCAGGAAAATGGAAAACATGATAGGTTTTTCCAAGTGAAGAAAATTTAATAAAGGCACAATTTTGATAAATTGGATGTGCAAATGAAGAAAGAGCTGAAAATCCAATTGAGCAAATTGAAGCAATTAGTTAACCCTGACTAGCAAGAATCTATAGGGTCACACAGAGTCGGACATGACTGAAGCGACTTAGCAGCAGCAGCAGCACCAGCAACAAGAATAGGAATCTGGAAAAAACTCAATTGAAATGAAAGGTGGGAAGCAGTGGGGTATCCAGAATCTAAAAGCCAGGCCATGTGGCTTGGCTGCTCAGTGGGATTCTGGGCCACCAGGGAGGTGCAGTTTCTTCTCCAGGCTGTGAGGCAGAGCAAGAAAGAGAAATTACCTCTGTCATCCAATTCTCCTCCAGAGCTCTTGTTACAGAACTAGCCAAAACCCAGCTGTCAAGGGAGCTTGAAAAAATATTTTCATAAAATACCAAGCAAAGCAGAAGGGTGAAGAATGGAACGACTTGAAAATGTAAGGAACGCTAGTCCCCAAACATCCGCAGCTATTAAATGCCTTCACATTTGCCAGTTATACATCCAATTAATGAATAGCTTTAATGAACAAGGAATTTAAAACTCTGATATCTCAGAATTTTTTGTAGGATATGTTTACTTCTTTAGTATTGATATTGGTGGTAGCAATTATCTTATTTTATTATTGTAATGAATACATAATTATTTTAAGTAAAATCATCAGCTCAAACCATAAAGCTATTCATGAGCAGTATCTTGATTTTTCTTTTTAACATTTCGTCTCTCTTATTTGTTAGCTATGACTTTGTTTTTAATAGTCTGACTTTAAGGGTCTTCTCTTCAAGATATGAGATGGCTCATTTGGAGTGATTTACCAGTGTTTCCTTTTCTTCTGAGAAACTTTCTCATCTTAAAACATGTCAGCATGAGGTTTTTGAAAACAAGAGTTAAGGAAGAAAGGAGTTTCCAAAGATGGAAGAGAATCGAGGAAAAGACAAGGAGATATCAGAGGAGCCATAAACACTTTGTCTGATATGTTGCCCAAGGCAGGCCCTGTTTTCCAGAACTCAATTAAAAAAGGAACAACTGGAAAAGGTCAGTTTTCATTCCAATCCCAAAGAAAGGCAATGCCAAAGAATGCTCAAACTACCGGACAATTGCACTCNAGAAAGGAGTTTCCAAAGATGGAAGAGAATCGAAGAAAAGACAAGGAGATATCAGAGGAGCCATAAACACTTTGTCTGATATGTTGCCGAAGGCAGGCCCTGTTTTCCAGAACTCAATTAAAAAAGGAACAGCTGGAAAAGGCCAGTTTTCATTCCAATCCCAAAGAAAGGCAATGCCAAAGAATGCTCAAACTACCGGACAATTGCACTCATCTCACATGCTAGTAAAATACTGCTCAAAATTCTCCAAGACAGGCTTCAGCAATATGTGAACCGTTAACTTCCAGATGTTGAAGCTGGTTTTAGAAAAGGCAGAAGAACCAGAGATCAAATTCCCAACATCCTCTGGATTATGGAAAAGCAAGAGAGTTCCAGAAAAACATCTATTTCTGCTTTATTGACTATGCCAAAGCCTTTGACTGTGTGGATCACAATAAAATGTGGAAAATTCTGAAAGAGATGGCAATACGAGACCACCTGACCTGCCTCCTGAGAAACCTATATGCAAGTCAGGAAGCAACAGTTAGAACTGAACATGGAAGAGCAGACTGGTTCCAAATAGGAAAAGGCGTATGTCAAGCCTGTATATTGTCACCCTGTTTATTTAACTTATATGCACAGTACATCATGAGAAATGCTGAGCTGGAAGAAGCATAATTTGGAATCAAGATTGCTGGAAGAAATATCAATAACCTCAGATACGCAGATGACACCACCCTTATGGCAAAAAGGGAAGAGGAACTAAAAAGCCTCTTGATTAAAGTGAAAGAGGAGAGTGAAAAAGTTGGCTTAAAGCTCAACATTCAGAAAATGAAGATTATGGCATCTGGTCCTATCATTTCATGGGAAATAGATGGGGAAACAATGTCAAACTTTATTTTGGGGGGCTCCAAAATCACTGCAGATGGTGACTGCAACCATGAAATTAAGACACTTAATCCTTGGAAGGAAAGTTTTGATCAACCTATATAACATATTGAAAAGCAGAAACATTGCTTTACCAACAAAGGTCTGTCTAGTCAAGGCTATGGTTTTTCCTGTGGTCATGTATGGTTGTAAGAGTTGGACTGTGAAGAAAGCTGAGCACTGAAGAATTGATGCTTTTGAACTGTGGTGTTGGAGAAGACTCTTGAGAGTCCCCTGAACTCAAGGAGATCCAACCAGTCCATCCTAAAGAAGATCAGTCCTGAGTGTTCCTTGGAAAGAATGATGCTAAAACTGAAACTCCAGCTTCAGCCACTTCATGCGAAGAGTTGACTCACTGGAAAAGACTTTGATGCTGGGAGGGATTGGAGGCAGAAGAAGAAGGGGACAACAAGGATGAGATGGCTGGATGGCATCACAGACTTGATGGACATGAGTTTGGGTGAACTCCAGGAGTTGGTGATGGACAGGGAGGCCTGGCGTGCTGCAGTTTATGGGGTGGCAAAGAGTCGGACACAACTGAGCGACTGAACTGAACTGACTGAACTGATGGCAAGATTGAAGGAAGAGAAGGGGATGACAGAGAACGAGATGGTTGGATGGCATCACCAACACAGTGGACATGAGTTTGAGCAAACTCCAGGAGATGGTGAAGGACAGGAAAGCCTGGTGTGCTGCAGTCCATGGGGTTGCAAAGAGTCAGACACGACTTAGCAGCTGAACAGCAATGTCATCTTCTGCAGGTCTCAGTAAGACTGAGGTCATGGAGGCCCTCTGCTCAGAAATTGAAGCCTACTTGCTGGGTTCAGTAGAATTGGCCTGGGAGGTCTACTAACGAAGGTATCACTGAAGTGGGAGATGAGCTGCCGTCTCCTGACAGAACCAGCTGCCTGGGTTTGCAACTCAGGTCTCTTACACACTGGCTTCCTTTTCTCTTACCCTGTGCTTTTTCTGCCTTAAAAGGCATTGGGCTTGTTGTTTAACAAATAAAAAGTGTTTGTGGAATATTTGGTTTGTGTATAGTCATACACAAATCTTAAAGTCTTCACCAGTTGAGATAGTTTGCAGGAAAGAGGCTATAGGAAAAGTAAGGATTTATTAAGTTCCATCGAAACATTTTAAATATGTAATGTTTTCCTTATGAAATATGTTTTTTTTAATCAAAATAACTTAAAAGGCAGCCATATTTAATTTTTAATTTTGTTATAAAATATCAAGTTTGAGATGATTATATTAACATGTCAATAAATCCAGAAATTTGAAAGCTATGTTTGGGATCACTAGTGTCTTAAGTGAAGCAGGTATTAGGTAGAAAACATTTAGGTAAATATTAGTAACATTTGACATAACTAGTCATTCTCANTATTTAATTTTTAATTTTGTTATAAAATATCAAGTTTGAGATTATTATATTAACATGTCAATAAATCCAGAAATTTGAAAGCTATGTTTGGGATCATTAGTGTCTTAAGTGAAGCAGGTATTAGGTAGAAAACATTTAGGTAAATATTAGTAACATTTGACATAACTAGTCATTCTCAGCTTTCCTGCACTTCTGTGTTATTTAAAGTGGTAAATTTCCTACTTTTTTTTTCTTACTGTTTCCCATTGGTTTCTATTTATCTCAGTCTTCCCAATGTACAAATTCATCAGTCTAGGTCAACTGACTATGGCATTATTTAGGCTACAGAATAAATTTCAATTGTTATTGTTATGACTTGCCATGTATTTATTTTGCTTTCCTGTAAAAACTTTAAGGTACTTATTAAATCTGCAGCTAATTTTTATAACAGTGCAGCTAAATTGACTGCATTAAAAATCTTAATAGCCCACCAAGTTATACATAAATTTCATTCTAATCTCCTCAGCAATTATCACAATGAGCTTTCCAGATTCTAAAAGTTTAACTAATGAATATGCATTTTAATTAAAGAAACAAAGGAAAAAAAAAGCACAAAATAATTTGACATTAAAACACATTTTAAGGCTATAGCACATTTTCTAAACACCATCCTAGAATCACAGAACAAAATATATTGTTTGGGATACTCAGGTTTTGTACTAATTAAAGAGGTTAACTCACAATATGATTTGATACCAAATTCCAGAGTACATTAAAGTAGCTTATATCCTCTTGTGTTTTTTTTTAATTTATTATTTTTCTTAAATAAGAAATATAAGGAAATCTAACAAATGTTTAGTATTCTAAATTACCCAAAGATAAACTTGCTTGTAAATACCACTCATGTCAGGAAATATAACCTCGCCAGATAGCCCAGAAGTCCACTTTGTGGCCCTCAATTATAACCTCTTCTCAGAGTTAACTCTCCTCACTTTTATGCTAACTATCCCCTTACTTTGTGGTTCAATTGAACTTCCATTGATGCCAAGATTTAGCTTTGCCTGTTTTTTTCTTCTTATTTAAAATATATTTTTTTTAATCCATAAGATCCCCCTCTATCATTTTTCTTTCCTGAAATCTACTTGTTTAAAGAGCCAGGTTTATCAGTCCTATAGTTTTCCACAGGCTGAACCTCTGTAGTTTAACACACTCCTTACTTCCCTGGTGGCTCAGACAGTAAAGCGTCTGCCTGTAACGCGGGAGATCTGGGCTCAATCCTTGGGTTGGGAAGATCTCCTTGAGAAGGTAATGGCACCCCACTGTAGTACCCTTGCCTGGAAAATTCCATGGACTGAGAAGACTGGTAGGCTACAGACCATGGGGTCGCAAACAGTCAGACACAACTGAATGACTTCACTTTCACTTTCTGCTTTTCTTACAAATTTGCAGTTGAATTTAGAGGCTTTCAAATTTGAAGTTGAATCTAGAAGCCGAGACAGATGGGTCATGGTGGAGAGGTCTGACAGAATGTGGTCCACTGGAGAAGGGAATGGCAAACTACTTCAGTATTCTTGCCTTGAGAACCCCATGAACAGTATGAAAAGGCAAAATGATAGGACACTGAAAGAGGAGCTTCCCAGGTCGGTAGGCGCCCAGTGTGCTACTGGAGATCAGTGGAGAAATAACTCCAGAAAGAATGAAGGGGTGGAGCCAAAACAAAAACAACACAGAGTTGTGAATGGGACTGGTGATAGAAGCAAGGTTGCATGCTATAAAGAGCAATATTGCATCCGAACCTGGAATATTAGGTCAATGAATCAAGGCAAATTGGAAGTGATCCAAAAGGAGATGACAAGACTGAACATTGACATTCTAGGAATCAGTGAAATAAGATGGACTGGAATGGGTGAATTTAACTCAGATGACCATTATATCTACTACTGTGGGCAGGAATCCTTTAGAAGAAATGGAGTAGCCATCATAATCAACAAAAGAATCTGAAATGCAGTACTTGGATACAATCTCAAAAACAGCAAAATGATCTCTGTTTGTTTCCAAGGCAAACCATATAATATCACAGTTATCCAAGTCTATGCCCCAACCAGTAATGCTGAAGAAGCTGAAGTTGAACAGTTCTATGAAGACCTACAGGAAATTCTAGAACTAATACCCCCAAAATATGCCCTTTTCATTATAGGGGACTGGAATGCAAAAGTAGGAAGTCAAGAAACACCTGGAGTAACAGGCAAATTTGGCCTTGGAGTATAGAATGAAGCAGAGCAAAGGCTAATAGAGTTCTGACAAGAGAACACATTGGTCATAGCAAACATCCTCTTCCAACAACATAAGAGAAGACTCTACACATGGACATCACC
>SJYW01051529.1:209335-227842 GCA_006410735.1 Raphicerus campestris
ATATATATATATATATATATATATATGCTTTTTTCTTTTTATGTTAAATAATCACTTTCCTGTGGAGTCATTCATTAAATTTGTTCCTGTTCATTTTCTTTCATGTTGCTGGCTTTTATTAAACAGCTGATGCTGTCATAGGCATTCATATCTGGAAAACAGAGTGAGCAAGAGGTGTGAGCAGAATTTTAAGTTTATTTCCTAAAGTTTTCTTTGCTGTTGCTGCTGGTTGTTCGCTAAGTCCTGTATCACTCTTTTGTGACCCCATGGACTGTAGGTGGCCAGGCTCTGCTGTCTATGGTATTTTCCAGGCAGGAATACCTGATTGAGTTCCATTTCTTTCTCCAGGGGGTCTTTCAGATCCAGAGACAGAACCCATATCTTCTGCATTGGCAGACAGATTCTCTACTACTGAACCATCTGGAAAACCTTGGTATGGAGAGAGTTGAGAGTGGAAGGCAGGCAAGCAGACTTGGACTCAATCCTCCTTCAGCATCACAAAGCAAAAGCAGCCCAGAACAGGAATTAAGCACATTGGTTCTATAACAAAGTCTGTCTGGTTCAAATCTTGACTCCACTACCATGTTTAAAATAGATGGCTAATGGGAAGCTGCTGTATAGCCCAGGTAATTCAGGACATAGGTGGATGGGATGGGGGTTGGGATGGTAAAGAGGTTCAAGAAGGAAAGATACATATAGTTGATTCATTTCATTGTACAGCAGAGACAATATTGTAAAGCAATTATACTCCAATTGAAACAAGAACTCCAGCACTGATGAATTCAATGACTTGGTATAATTTCAGTTCAGTTCAGTTCAGGCTCTCAATCTTGCCCAACTCCTTGCGACACCCATGAATTGCAGCACGCCAGGCCTCCCTGTCCATCAGCAACTCCCGGAGTTCACTCACACTCACGGCCATCGAGTCCGTGATGCCTTCCAGCCATCTCATCCTCTGCCATCCCCTTCTCCTCCTGCCCCCAATCCCTCCCAGAATCAGAGTCTTTTTCCAATGAGTCAGCTCTTTGCATGAGGTGGACAAAGTACTGGAGTTACAGCTTTAGCATCATTCCTTCCAAAGAAATCCCAGGACTGATCTCCTTCAGAATGGACTGGTTGGATCTCCTTGCAGTCCAAGGGACTCTCAAGAGTCTTCTCCAACACTACAGTTCAAAACCATCAATTCTTTGGCGCTCAGCTTTCTTCACGGTCCAACTCTCACATCCATACATGACCACAGGAAAAACCATAGCCTTGACTAGACAGACTTTAGTCGGCAAAGTAATGTCTCTGCTTTTGAATATGCTATCTAGTTTGGTCATAACTTTTCTTCCAAGGAGTAAGCGTCTTCTAATTTCATGGCTGCAGTCACCATCTGCAGTGATTTTGGAGCCCCCACCCACCCAAAAAAAATCTAACACTGTTTTCACCGTTTCCCTATCTATTTCCCGTGAAGTGATGGTACCGGATGCCATGATCTTCGTTTTCTGAATGTTGAGCTTTAAGCCAACTTTTTCACTCTCTTCTTTCACTTTCACCAAGAGGCTTTTTAGTTCCTCTTCACTTTCTGCCATAAAGGTGATGTCATCTGCATATCTGAGGTTATTGATGTTTCTCCCAGCAATCTTGATTCCAGCTTGTGTTTCTTCCAGTCCAGCATTTCTCATGATGTACTCTGCATATAAGCTAAATAAGCAGGGTGATAATATACAGCCTTGACACACTCCTTTTCCTATTTGGAACCAGTCTGTTGTTCCATATCCAGTTCTAACTGTTGCTTCCTGACCTGCATACAGATTTCTCAAGATGCAGTTCAGGTGGTCTGGTATTCCCATCTCTTTCAGAATTTTCCAAAAAGTTTCTTGTGATCCACACAGTCAAAGGCTTTGGCATAGTTAATAAAGCAGAAGTGGATGTTTTTCTGGAACTCCCTTGCTTTTTCCATGATCCAGCGGATGTTGGCAATTTGATCTCTGGTTCCTCTGCCTTTTCTAAAACCGGTATAATTTATTTGACCTCTTTTGTACCTTTATTCTGCTAAATAATAGAATTCAAAACATAGGATTGTTGTAAGTTACATATAAAACATGTAGACCAGTATCTCAAACTCAGTACTTGCTATTTAAAAGTAAATAATAATAATAACAATAAAATCTTTGTATGAGTATGAAAATATTTCATTTTTTTTTCTTGCAAAGAATTACTTTTTGCATATTTGTTTTGCTTCTGTCTTTCTGAAAGTATATCGATCTCTTTATTGTTTCTCTTAAAGTCATATCTACACTAAAAACTTCCCCAGGCAGATATCCTATTATCTTCAGAGCTATTCACTTCCCTGGTGGCTCAGATGGTAAAAAGTCTGCTTACAATGTAGGAGACCCGGGTTCAATCTCTGGGTCGGGAAGATTCCCTGGAAAAGGAAATGGCAATGCATTCCAGTACTCTTGCCTGGAAAATTCCATGGATGGAGGAGCCTGGTACACTCCATGGGGTCACAAATAGTTGGACATGACTGAGCAACTTCACTTTCACTTTCAGAGCTATTCTCCAGATTTAGATTTAATGGGACCATTGCCTGCCTCTACATATTTGCTGTGAAAAGTGGCAATGAGGAGACAAGGAAGAAGAGCTGACTGGTTCAGCTGTTTTATTAATACTAATAATTATGAATAGTGAACACTGTTTCTAGCAATCACTATGGCCCACATCCACTCTCTCTGAAGTTTAGCTTAGAATTGAAGTCTCCTACTGTGAACTTTGATAATTTCCCGAGCTTAAGCTAGAATAACTTCTTATTTTTGCTGCATTCCTTTTCCTGGATTATATTGTCAGGCCAGTGTTCTTTAATTCATCAATGCAAATCCATCCCCTTTCCTTATTTAACATGTTAGATGCAATATACATTTAAGGAATACCAATTGCTTTTCCATTCCATGGATGCATTTGTCTCTGAATATCTTTATTGTCATTTGAAATTCGAAGTTGTCAACTTTTCCATTCTGGAATTTCCAGGCTGGCTTTGGCGTTCACTAAATTCTTTCGTTTATCTTTATGTATTATAGATGGTTACCTGCATCTAACCCTTGCTCCTGATTTTCTGAATGTTTATAATTTTCATTTTTGTATTTTAAAAAATATTAGCTTTGGGATTTTTCAAAATTGTTTTATACCATTAAGTAGACTAATGACTAAATATATATTTTAACATTTATGAATGTGGCTATATTTTTAATATCATTTAATATAGTAACACAATCTATATGTTAATAGAAATTTGAATGAAATATACATTCACTAGAGATAATCTAACTTGGACATTTTCATTTGTTCTTATTACATTTTATTTTATTTATATTTTTAAAATATAAATTTATTTATTTTAATTGGAGGCTAATTACTTTACAATATTGCACTGATTTTGCCATACATTGGCATGAATCTGCCACGGGTGTACATGTGTTCCCCATCCAGAACTCCCCTCCCACCTCCCTCACCATACCATCCCAGTGCACCAGCTCCAAGAATCCTGTCTCATGCACCAAACTTGGACTGGTGATTTATTTCACATATGATAATATACATGTTTCAATGCCATTCTCCCAAATCAGCTCACCATCTCCCTCTCCCTCTCCCTCTCCCTCTCCCACAGAGTCCAAAATACTGTTCTATACATCTGTGTCTCTTTTGCTGTCTCGCTTACAGGGTTATCATTGCCATCTTTCTTAATTCCGTATATATGTGTTATTATACTGTATTGGTGTTTTTTCTTTCTGGCTTACTTCACTCTTTATAATAGGCTCCAATTTCTTCCACCTCATTAGAACTGATTCAAATGTATTCTTTTTTATGTCCAAGTAATACTCCATTGTGTATCTGCACCACTGCTTTGTTATCCATTCATCTGCTAATGGACATCTAGGTTGCTTCCAGTCCTGACTATTTTAAACAGTGCTGTGATGAACACTGGGATACATGTGTCTCTTTCAAGTCTGGTTTCCTTGGTGTGTATGCCCAGAAGTGGGATTGCTGGGTCATATGGCAGTTCTAGGTCCAGTGTTTTAAGGAATCTCCATGCTGTTCTCCATAGTGGCTGTACTAGTTTGGATGCTTACCATCAATGTAGGAGGGTTCTCTTTTCTCCACAACCTCTCCACTATTTATTGCTTGTAGACTTTTGGATAGCAGCCATTCTGACTAGCGTGGAATGGTACCCCATTGTGGTTTTGATTTGCATTTCTCTGATAATGAGTGATGTTGAGCATCTTTTCATGTGTTTGTTAGCCATCTGTATATATTCTTTGGAGAAATGTCTGTTTAGTTCTTTGGCCCATTTTTTGATTGGGTGCTTTATTTTTCTGGAATTGAGCTGCATAAGTTGCTTGTATATTTTTGAGATTAATTGTTTGTCAGTTGCTTCATTTGCTATTATTTTTTTCCCATTCTGAAGGCTGTCTTTTCAGCTTGCTTATAGTTTCCTTTGTTGTGTATAAGCTTTTAATTTTAATTAGGTCCCATTTGTTTATTTTTGCTTTTATTTCCAATATTCTGAGGTGGGTCATAGAGGATCCTGCTGTGATTTATGTCGGAGTGTGTTTTGCCTATGTTCTCCTTTAGGAGTTTTATAGTTTCTGGTCTTATGTTTAGATCTTTAATCCATTTTGAGTTTATGTTTGTGTATGGTGTTAGAAACTGTTCTAGTTTCATTCTTTTACAAGTGGTTGACCAGTTTTCCCAGCACCACTTGTTAAAGAGATTTATCTTGTATATTCTTGCCTCCTTTGTCAAAGAAAATGTTTCCATAGGTGCATGGATTTATCTCTGGGCTTTCTATTTTGTTCCATTGATCTATATTTCTGTCTTTGTGCCAGTACCATACTGCCTTGATGACTGTGACTTTGTAGTAGAGCCTGAAGTCAGGCAGGTTGATTCTTCCATTTCCATTCTTCTTTCTCAGGATTGCTTTGGCTATTCGAGGATTTTTGTATTTCCATACACATTGTGAAATTATTTGTTCTAGCTGTGTGTGAAAAATACCGTTGGTAGCTTGATAGGGATTGCATTGAATCTATAGATTGCTTTGGGAAGTATACTCATTTTCATTATACTGATTCTTCCAATCCATGTACATGGTATATTTCTCCATCTATTAGTGTCCTCTTTGATTTCTTTCACCAGTGTTTTATAGTTTTCTATACATAGGTCTTTAGTTTCCTTAGATAGATATATTTCTAAGTATTTTATTTTTTCCTTGCAATGGTGAATGGAATTGTTACCTTAATTTCTCTTTCTTTTTTTTCATTGTTAGTGTATAGGAATGCAAGGCATTTTTGTGTGTTGATTTTATATCCTGCAACTTTACTATATTCATTGATTAGCTCTAGTAATTTTCTGGTAGAAACTTTAGGGTTTTTTTATGTAGAGGATCATGTCATCTGCAAACGGTGAGAGCTTGACTTCTGCTTTTCCAATTTGGAATCCTTTTATTTCTTTTTCTGCTCTGATTGCTGCGGCCAAAACTTCCAAAACTATGTGGAATAGTAGTGGTGATAGTGGGCACCCTTGTCTTGTTCCTGACTTTAGGGGAAATGCTTTCAATTTTTCACAATTTTTCAATAATGTTTGCTGTGGGTTTGTCATATATAGCTTTTATTATATTGAGGTATGTTTCCTCTATTCCTGCTTTCTGGAGGGTTTTTATCATAAATGGATGTTGAATTTTTCAAAGGCTTTCTCTGCATCTATTGAGAAAATCATATGGCTTTTATTTTTCAGTTTGTTAATGTGGTGTATTACATTGATTGATTTGTGGATATTGAAGAATCCTTGCATCCTTGAGATAAAGCCCACTTGGTCATGGTATATGATGTTTTTAATGTGTTCTTGGATTCTGATTGCTAGAATTTTGTTAAGGGTTTTTGCATCTATGTTCATCAATGATATTGGCCTGTAGTTTTTTTTTTCTGTGGCATCTTTGGTTTTGGTATTAGGGTGATGGTGGCCTCATAGAATGAGTTTGAAAGTTCATCTTCCTCTGAAATTTTCTGGGAGAGATTGAGTAGAATAGGTGTTAGCTCTTCTCTAAATTCTTGGTAGATTCAGCTGTGAAGCTGGACATGAGCTTTTGTTTGCTGAAAGATTTCTGATTACAGTTTCAATTTCTGTGCTTGTGATGGGTCTGTTAAGATTTTTTATTTATTCCTGGTTCAGTTTTTGAAAGTTATACTTTTCTAATAATTTGTCCATTTCTTCCAAGTTGTCCATTTTATTGGCATATATTTGCTGATAGTAATCTCTTATGATCCTTTGTATTTCTGTGTTGTCTGTTGTAATCTTTCCATTTTCATTTCTATTTTTTTTATTTGATTTTTCTCCCTTTGTTTCTTGATGAGTCCAGCTAATGGTTTGTCAATTTTATTTATCCTTTCAAAGAACCAGCTTTTGGCTTTGTTGATTCTTGCTATGGTCTCGTTTGTTTCTTTTGCATTTATTTCTGCCTAATTTTTAAGATTTCTTTCCTTCTACTAACCCTGGGGTTCTTCATATTTTCCTTTTCTAGTTGCTTTAGGTGTACAGTTAAGTTACTTACATGACTATTTTCTTGTTTCTTGAGGTATGCCAGTATTGTTATGATCCTTCCCCTTAGCACTGCATTTGCAATGTCCCACAGGTTTTGGGTTGCTGTGTTTTCATTTTCATTCGTTTCTATGCATATTTTGATTGCTTTTTTTATTTCTTCTGTGATTTGTTGGTTATTCAGCAGTGTGTTGTTCAGCCTCCATATGTTGGAATTTTCAATAGTTTTTCTCCTGTAATTGAGATCTAATCTTACTGCATTGTGGTCAGAAAAGATATTTGGAATGATTTCAATTTTTTTTGCATTTACCAAGGCTAGATTTATGGCCCAGGATGTGATCTACCCTCAAGAGCATTCCGTGTGCACTTGAGAAAAAGATGAACTTCATGGTTTGGGGGTGAAATGTCCTATAGATATCAGTTAGGTCTAACGGGACTATTGTATAATTTAAAGTTTGTGTTTCCTTGTTAATTTCCTGTTTAGTTGATCTATCTGTAGGTGTGAGTGTGGTATTAAAGTCTCCCACTATTATTGTGTTATTGTTAATTTCCCTTTTCATACTTGTTAGCACTTGTCTTACATATTGCAGTGCTCCTATGTTGGGTGTATATATATTTATAATTGTTTTATCTTCTTGGATTGATCCTTTGATCACTATGTAGTGTCCTTCTTTGTCTCTTTTCACAGCCTTTGTTTTAAAGTCTATTTTATCTGATATGAATATTACTACTCTTGCTTTCTTTTGATCTCTATTTGCCTGGAAGATCTTCTTCCAGCCCTTCACTTTTAGTCTGTATGTGTCCTTTGTTTCAAGGTGGATCTCTTATAGACAACATATATAGGTGCCTTGTTTTTGTATCCAATCAGCCAGTCTTTGTCTTTTGGTTGGGGAATTCAACCTATTTATATTTAAGGTAATTATTGATAAATATGTTCCCATTGCCATTTTCTTAGTTGTTTGGGGTTCGTGTTTATACTCCCTTTTTGTGTTTCCTGTCTAAAGAAGACCCTTTAGAATTTGTTGGAGAGCTGGTTTGGTGGTGCTGAATTCTGTCAGCTTTTGCTTATCTGTAACGCTTGATAAAGGACAGAAATGGCATGGACCTAACAGAAACAAAAGATATTAAGAAGAGGTGGCAAGAATACACAGAGGAACTGTACAAAAAAGATCTTCATGACCAAGATAATCATAATGGTATAATCACTCACCTAGAGCCAGACATCCTGAACTGTGAAGTCAAGTGGGTCTTAGAAAATATCACTACCATCAAAGCTACTGTAGGTGATGGAATTCCAGTAGAGCTATTTCAAATCCTCAAATATGATGCTGTGAAAGTGCTGCACTCAATATGCCAGTAAATTTGGAAAACTCAGCAGTGGCCCAGGACTGAACAAGGTCAGTTTTCATTCTAATTCCAAAGAAAAGCAATGCCAAAGAATGCTGAAACTACCATACAATAGCACTCATCTCACACGCTAGTAAAGTAATGCTCAAAATTCTCCAAGCAAAGCTTCAGCAATATGTGAACTGTGAACTTCCAGATGTTCAAACTGCTTTCAGAAAAGGCAGAAGAACCAGAGATCAAATTGCCAACATCCACTGGATCATGGAAAAAGCAAGAGAATTCCAGAAACACATCTATTTCTGCTTTATTGACTATGCCAAAGCCTTTGACTGTGTGGATCACAAGAAACTTTGGAAAATTCTGAAAAAGATGGGAATACCAGACCACCTGATCTGCCTCTTGAGAATCCTATATGCAGATCAAGAAGCAACAGTTAGAACTGGACATGGAACAACAGACTGGTTTCAAATAGGAAAAGGAGTACGTCAAGGCTGTATATTGTCACCCTGCTTATGTAACTTCTATGCAGAGTACATCGTGAGAAATGCTGGGCTGGAGGAAGCACAAGTTGGAATCAAGTTTGCTGGGAGAAATATCAATAACCTCATATATGCAGATGACACCACCTTTATGGCAGAAACTAAAAAGAGGAACTAAAAAGCATCTTGATGAAAGTGAAGAAGGAGAGTGAAAAGTTCGCTTAAATCTCAACATTCAGAAAACGAAGATCATGGCATCTGCTCCCATCACTTCACGGGAAATAGATGGGGAAACAGTGGAAACAGTGTCAGACTTTAATTTTTTGGGGGGGGGTGTTTCAAAGTCACTGCAGATGCTGATTGCAGCCATGAAATTAAAAGATGCCTACTCCTTGGAAGGAAAGTTATGACCAACCTAGATAGCATATTGAAAAGCAGAGAATTACTTTGNGGGGGGGGGTGTTTCAAAGTCACTGCAGATGCTGATTGCAGCCATGAAATTAAAAGATGCCTACTCCTTGGAAGGAAAGTTATGACCAACCTAGATAGCATATTGAAAAGCAGAGAATTACTTTGCCAACAAAGGTCCATCTAGTCAGTCAGTTAGTCAGTCAGTTCAGTCGCTCAGTTGTGTCCTACTCTTTGCGACCCCATGAAACACAGCACACCAGGCCTCCCTGTTCATCACCATCTCTCGGACTTCACTCAGACTCACGTCCATCAAGTCCGTGATGTCATCCAGCCATCTCATCCTCGGTCGTCCCTTTCTCCTTCTGCCCCCAATCCCTCCCAGCATCAGAATCATTTCCAATGAGTCAACTCTTCACATGAGGTGGCCAAAGTACTGAAGTTTCAGCTTTAGCATCATTCCTTCCAAAGTAATCCCAGGGCTGATCTCCTTCAGAATGGACTGGTTGGATCTCCTTGCAGTCCAAGGGACTCTCAAGAGTCTTCTCCAACACCACAGCTCAAAAGCATCACTTCTTCAGCGCTCAGCCTTCTTAACAGTCCAACTCTCACATCCATGCATGACCACAGGAAAAACCATAGCCTTGACTAGATGGACCTTTGTTGGCAAAGTAACGTCTCTGCTTTTGAATATGCTATCTAGGTTGGTCATAACTTTTCTTCCAAGGAGTAAGCGTCTTCTAATTTCATGGCTGCAGTCACCATCTGCAGTGATTTTGGAGCCCCCAAAAATAAAGTCTGACACTGTTTCCACTGTTTCCCCACCTATTTCCCATGAAGTGATGGGAGCCATGATCTTCGTTTTCTGAATGTTGAGCTTTAAGTGAACTTTTCAGTCTCTTCTTTCACCTTCATCAAGAGTCTTTTTAGTTCCTCTTCACTTTCTGCCATAAGAGTGGTGTCATTTACATATCTGAGGTTATTGATATTTCTCCCGGCAATGTTGATTCCAGCTTGTGTTTCTTCCAGCCCAGCGTTTCTCAGGATGTACTCTGCATAGAAGTTAAATAAGCAGGGTGACAATATACAGCCTTGACGTACTCCTTTTCCTATTTGGAAACAGTCTGTTGTCCCATGTCCAATTCTAACTGTTGCTTCCTGACCTGCATACAGATTTCTTAAGAGGCAGTTCAGATGGTCTGGTATTCCCATCTCTTTCAGAATTTTCCAAAGTTTCTTGTGATCCACACAGTCAAAGGCTTTGGTATTGTCAATAAAGCAGAAATAAATGTTTTTCTGAAACTCTCTTGCTTTTTCCATGATCCAGTGGATGTTGGCATTTGATCTCTGGTTCCTCTGCCTTTTCTATATGGTTTTTCCAGTGGTCATGTATGGATGTGAGAGTTGGACTGTGAAGAAAGCTGAGAGCTAAAGAATTGATGCTTTTGAATTGTGGTGTTGCAGAAGACTCTTGAGAGTCTCTTGGACTGAAAGGAGATCCAACCAGTCCATTATGAGAGATATCAGCCCTGGGATTTCTTTGAAGGGAATGATACTGAAGCTGAAACTCCAGTACTTTGGCCACATCATGAGAAGGGTTGACTCACTGGAAAAGACTCTGATGCTGGGAGGGATTGGCGGCAGGAGGAGAAAGGGACGACCGAGGATGAGATGGCTGGATGGCATCACGGACTCGATGGCCGTGAGTGTGAATGAACTCCAGGAGTTGGTTATGCCAGGGAGGCCTGACGTGCTGCAATTCATGGGGTCACAAAAAGTCGGACATGACCGAGTGACTGAACTGATCTGAACTGAAAGCTTTTGATTTCTCCTTCATATTTGATCCTTGATGAGTACAGTAATCTGGGCTGTAGCTTATTTTCTTTCATCACTTTAACTATGTCCTGCTATTCCCTCCTGGCCTGAAGATTTTATATTGAAAGGTCTGTTGTTATCGTTATGGGAATCCCCGTGTGTGTTATTTCTTATTTTTCCCTTGTTGCTTTTAACATTTGTTCTTTGTGTTTGATCTTTGTTAATTTGACTAATATGCGTCTTGGGGTGTTTCACCTTGGGTTTATCCTGTTTGGGATTCTCTGAGTTTCTCGGACCTGGGTGGTTATTTCCTTTCCCATTTTAGGGACGTTTTCAACTATTATCTCCTCAAGTATTTTCTCATGGTCTTTCTTTTTGTCTTCTTCTTCTGAGACTCCTATGATCCAAAGTTGGGGCGTTTCACATTGTCCCAGAGGTCTCTGAGATTGTCCTCATTTCCTTTAATTAGTTTTTCTTTTTTCCTCTCTGATTCATTTATTTCTACCATTCTATCTTCTACCTCACTAATCCTATCTTCTGCCTCCCTTATTCTATTGTTGGTCCCTCCATAGTGTTTTTTATTTCATTTATTGCATTATTCATTATATATTGACTCTTTTTTATTTCTTCTAGGTCCTTGTTAAATCTTTCTTGCATCTTCTCAATCCTTGTCTCCAGGCTATTTATCTGGGAGTCCATTTTTATTTCAAGATTTTGGATCATCTTCACTATCATTATTCGGAATTCTTTAGATTCCCTATATTTTCAGGTAGGGATTCAGGTAGATTCCCTATATTTTCCTCTTTTGTTTGGTTTGGTGGGCATTTCTCCTGTTCCTTTACCTGCTGGGTATTCCTCTGTCTTCATCTTGTTTATATTGCTGTGTTTGGGGTGGCCTTTCTGTATTCTGGCATTTTGTGGAATTCTCCATATTGTGGAGTTTCCTCACTGTGGGTGGGATTATTCCGGTTGTTTGTCAAGGTTTCCTGTTTAGGGAAGCTTGTGTCAGTGTTCTGGTGGGTGGAGCTGGATTTCTTTTCTCTGGAGTGCAATGAAGTATCCGGTAATGAGTTATGAGATGTCAATGGGTTTGGAGTAACTTGGGCAGCCTGTATATTGATATTTGGGGCTGTGTTCTTGTGTTGCTGGAGAATTTGCATGGTATGTCTTGCTCTGGAACTTTTTGGCCCTTGGGTGGTGCTTGGTTTCAGGGTAGGTATGGAAGTGTTTGATGAGCTCCTGTCGAATAATATTCTCTGGAATCAGGAGTTCTCTGATGTTCTCAGGATTTGGACTTAAGTCTCCTGCCACTGTTTTTCAGTCTTATTCTTACAGTAGCCTCAAGACTTCTCCATCCATACTTCACTTTCAGATAGTTCCTTGATCCGGCTTATACTTCTCAAGATCTATAGGCCCCTTCCGATATAGTCAGTGCTAACTACAGAGTTTTAATCTATTGCACCTGTCACTTCCAAGGTGATTCCCTCTGTTTTTGCTTCTGTTTGCTGGTCTTTTCAGTGTCTAATTTCCGCCCTGACACACGAGGGCGGTGGTGGTCACTTTTTTTAGGCTCCCTTGTTCAGTCATGCTGTGGGGAGGGAGGAACACTGCAAACAAATAACACTGGCATCTGTGGGGAGTGCTCACAGCATCTTGGCCACACTGGGTTTGCCCCTGCTCATGGCGTGTGTGCTTTCCCTGTCTACACTGCTTAGGCTTTAGGTTGCTCTGCTGGGAACTGTCAGAGGCTGGCTCTGGGTTGTATGCACTTCCCAGGAATAAGCTGCTCAGGTTCAAGTAATCAGGTACTCCTCAAAGGTACAGACTCAGTTGAGCCTGCATTTTGTGCCCTTCCCAGGTCCAAACAGCTCAGGTGACCAGATGTTTGGCGAGTGCAGTAGCTGCAACTTATCACCTCCCGTCCCTGTCGCTTGGTTTTCTGGGTGTACCACTGGTGCACTTTCTCAGGCAGATATCAACCATCCAGAATCCCAAGAAATCTTGGTTAGCAATGAAGCCTGCTTGCAGTAATGCAGATGATGCCTCTCTGGGTCCGTGGTTGCCCCCTTCCGGATCCTCGCCTGCCTGTCTCCAGCGGGGATGGGCCAGTCTGCAGCTGACTAGCTCTACTCAGTCCTTTGTTCGGTGAGCGTGCCTGGCAGTGTCTTAGATTAGGGCTTTTCTTGGGGTAGCTATCCCACAGTCTGGTTTGCTATCTCAAGTTAGTTCCCTCAGATTGCCCTCAGGACATTCAGGCCAGGTCCTTACTCCAAGCAATGCAGCCCGTGCCTCCCTGCCCAGCCCCCGCTTGTTAGTGGTAGTTGCAGGAGTCTGCCCAGCTTCTCAGCTGGGAGTTACCAATGGGCACTTAATCTGTGGGATTTAATTATTTATTTATTTTTTCTCCTGGTTATGTTGCCCTCTGAGGTCCCAAGGCTCACCTCAGACACTCCAGTGAGAGTTTTTTCTAGTGTTTGGAAACTTCTCTCTTATTTAAGACTCCCTTCCCAGGACAGAGCTCCATCCCTACCTCTTTTGTCTCTCTTTTTATCTTTTATATTTTTTCCTAACACCTTTTGAAGACAATGGGCTGCTTTTATGGGAGCCTGATGTCTTCTACCAGCATTTGAAAATGTTTTGTTGNGAAACTTCTCTCTTATTTAAGACTCCCTTCCCAGGACAGAGCTCCATCCCTACCTCTTTTGTCTCTCTTTTTATCTTTTATATTTTTTCCTAACACCTTTTGAAGACAATGGGCTGCTTTTATGGGAGCCTGATGTCTTCTACCGGCATTTGAAAATGTTTTGTTGAATTTACTCAGCATTCAAATGTTCTTTTGATGAATTTGTGGGGGAGAAAGTGGTCTCCCCGTCCTATTCCTCTGCCATCTTAGGACCAACTTATTACATTTTAAAAGCGTTTTTTTCCTGCATAACACCTCACAGATATTAAGGATTGAGATTTGTTCTCTTTTAAAAATAAAATCAGTCTATTTCAAAAACAATGCATTCATTCATGGACCACATTAACCAATCCATAATTTATGACCTTTGTTTATACGTAAGATATTAAACATATGCAATTTAAATCTTTAAGGACAAAGAAATGAATACCTTGTGATTAAAACAGGCCTGAGAAGTTTAATTAATGGAATATTTTCACTTTTAAGGTCAAAAGGTTATGGCTTAAGTATAGGAATATATTTACCTGCTAACGTAAGAGACCATTTACTCAGATGATCTAAAACATGTAATTTTTCAGTCTTCTGCCTCACTGTGTGGATTGCAAGTTAAAGTTTCAATGTGGATGAGCTAAGGAAACATTTATGGAGCCTAAATTTTTCCTGACAATTCTATGCTTTGTAACATTTTAAACAAATGTATTTTATACCAAACTTTCCCACATAGAGTGTAGACAAATAGAGAAATATATAACCATCTTTTATGAACTAGTTTTAGTTTTGGGTGGATATAATTGTGTGCTGTCTTAGCCAAAGGATAGCCCAAACTGATAAAAGTAAAATTAAATTCTAGCTGATTGTGTCTCAAATTAAATGACTACTTAGATCTCAAACAAAATGTAAAATAACCAAATAAATCATGAAAGCATGGAGCTCAGATCCTGAGGCTGGACTTTTTCCTTTTCTGATCAGATACAAAACAAGTTTAAAAAGCCATGAGTTGGTTCATCAGCTGTCTTTGTTTGTCCTTTTTATTTCCTTTCTGGGTATAAATGTAATAAAATAAAGCAGCCATGCCCTAATAAGATACAGTTTAATGTTACACGGATTATTCTTGACCTGAAACTTGACTTGTTTTGTTCATTAGGAAACCTACCTCTTACTTTTTCAGTCACACTTTTTTAGCATTTATAGGAAAATTACAAAATACCTATGGGGGCCATGGCATTGGGTGATGAATGTGTTCCCACTTCATTCTACTTGTTAGGAGGTTTGGGTGAAAAAACATTCCTGGAAGTGTTTCATGGCCTCCAAATTTGAGACTGAGTGGTATTTATAAAGGTTATCCTGGGGATATTTGGTTGCTCCTGTGTTGATTTCTGTTTCCTCCTGGATCTTGGAGGAAATTACCTCTTCCACTTGAGGGTCTTCAAAGGTCTTCACTTCCACCCCTAAAAGCAGTGATTGGCAGGAACTCCAATTACCAAAGTTTCACTAGTCAGGTGAAGAGTTACCTTTTATTATTACACTTTATGAGCTGACTGAATTAAGTTAAACCTGTACATCATTTTTTTTTCTTTCTGTAAATTAAAAAGATTTACACTCACTGTTTTGAACAAGTACATTTTTGCTTGCAGCTGTCAAAACAAGCTGTCATTTCAATTATCTAGAGTGCTTATTAGTCAATTTTTAATAAAGTTTCAAATACTTTTTCCTGGTCTTTAATGAATGGCGTCTCTCACACACCTTTTAAATATATGTTTCATGGCCCCAGCAGAATTCTGAAATTAGGTAGAAAATATTAAATAATTTAATCATAAAATGCTTTATTTTCCATGTTGCCTAAAGCACACTCCTTTTCAGCAGTTTTAGTTCCTTTTAAATTCCCTCTTCTTAGAAAGCAATAATGGCAGCAACAACAAAGATTGCATAGTATTGAATTTGAGACACAGTCACCTCTTGTTCAATGGAGCAAAAATGAACAGATCATTTCATACTTAGATCTCTTTCTGTGTGCCTACCTATACATGTATATGTTACTATGTTTTCAATTTATTTTCAAAGGTATGACTCCTCCAATCTGACTGTAAATGTCTCAAAAATAGTACATATATATTATTCTTCCTTCTAGTTTTCCCAATATTTAGTAAGTTATTATATATATAATTTGCTTTCTTTGAATTATTCATTAAAAGTAATTCAATAAATCCTCAAGTTCAGGTTCTAAGAGTCATTGAGTATAACCATTTCCGCTACAGATTAGGAAGCTGAGTCCCAGTGCACTTTGCTAGTTGATGATGGGAAGGTAACTAACTTCTCCTGATGCCAGAGAACTCATGCAAGTTATTGCCCATTTCTCCAACTGGCTCTCATTGCCACTTTGCATCTATCCCAGAATGTGCAACTCTTCCTCACTGTCTTCCTGTGGAAACCTTTGTGAGCCCAGTTCAATTGCCCATGACTGCCATATAAACATATATAAGTCAGTAGTGGGCACTCAACAACTCTTTAAGAAAAACACTGAAATTGTCCTAATGGCAAAAAAATCACTATTTTGTCTTTCCTCAGCACTTCTTCCTGTTTTGTCACATTTTACACTCTCTTTTTCACTATCATTCTTTGTGATACATCTTGTCCTTGCCACTAGATAGTGAGCAAAACTCTGAGTATGGTAGACCAAATTTTGATAATTTGTTATTAATCACAATACATAGCATAGTTAAAGAGTTGTTGTTGTTTAGTCACTAAGTTGTATTCAACTATTTTGTGACCGCATGGACTATAGCCTGCCAGGCTCCTCTGTTCATGGCATTTCCCAGGCAACAATATTGGAATGGGTTTGCTATTTCCTTCCCTGGGGGATTTTCTTAACCTAGGCATTGAATCTATGGCTCCTACATTGCAGGAATATTCTTTACTGCTGAGCCAGCAGGGAAGCCCAGTTAAACAGTACACTGTATTTTTTTAAGAATATGGCTTGGCCTGGCTTGAAACCACTGTCAGAATACACTGTGAGATATTGCCCAAGATATTAAATTTGGCACCTATAGATCTTCATTTTTCTGATCTGTGTATTAGACGATAATAGTACTCACCTTTAGATTTGTCATAAAGACACATGTGAAATATTTACAAGAATGACCATCACAGATAAATGTTCCATAAGTATTACTTATTATCTTTACGGTATTAATGTGTTTAAGGAATTCCATACATCCCTTCAAGTGTAATGTAAATACATGTTTATGAGCATTTGTTTCTAAGAAACGGTTCCTGAGTATTTATCAGATTTTCAAAGTCACACATTAATTTAAAAATGGTAAAGAACTGATGTTATAAGTAGCAGTAATAGTCAAAATGAGGCAGAAAAACAGCATTCTCAAACATTGGCCCTTTAGGAACAGAGTATAGCATCTCATGCAGGTGGGGAGGATGTGGCTGCTTGATTAAATTTGAGAAAAAGAGACAAAGGATATTCTGGGCTTCATCCATGTGCTCACTGTCCTCCAGAAACTTGGCTAAGTTATGAGATCCAATTCTGAGAATTCACCAGAATTGATATGTGGTGCTTTTCCTGCCTAATACTCACAGTACCTGCCCTACAACCATCCCACTACCATTCTAAATGTCCATCCTGTTTGGGGGGGAGGCCTTGCTTTTTTTCCATTAAACACTCCATCAGGGCTTGTAACAAAGGCACCCTTTTTCTTTTCTTTTTTAAATAAGGATAAGGGGCAATTGTTTGATTTTCAGAGCCTTTTATAAAATTTCTTTTCCAAATGGCCTTTGATAAATACTGACCAGCCTGTTGAAGTATCTGAAGACATTGGAATTTTCAATAGCATCACTGACAACCCAAAGGCAGTAGGTTAGATCATAAATGAAGATTATGAGGATAAGTGACCTGAGGTTCAAGGAAGGACTCTCTATGTGCACAGGAGGCTGGAATACAAATAGCAGATGAAAACAGGCCCAATAAGTTATCAGAGGAAAGTTAGCATTGCAAATGTGAAGACAATATTATGGCTCAGTGACCATGGATGCATAACCTTGATGTTCTAAGAACATCCTTACAGCAGTAAGGATAATTCAAGACACTGATATTCATCACTACCATTACCATCAGCTTCCAATTTATGAGCTTACATGGTTAGAATTAGCCCAGAAATAGAGTGATGCCAAAACTGGAGATTCAATTTATCCACAAATCTAGGTAACTTAGTAGGAAATATAAAGAACCAGAAGTGAAAGAGAGGAAATCCATTACAGCTGATGACGAGGTTCGTCCCTGTTAAGTGGACCTTAGGAAGCATAACTATGAACAAAGCTAGTGGAGGTGATGGACTTTCAGCTGAACTATTTCAAATCTTAACAGAGGATGCTGTGAAAGTGCTGCACTCAATATGCCAGCAAATTTGGAAAACTCAGCAGTGGCCACAGGACTGGAAAAGGTCAGTTTTCATTCCAATCCCAAAGAAAGGCAATACCAAAGAAGGCTAAAACTACCTCACAATTGCACTCATCTCACACGCTAGCAAAGTAATGCTCAAAATTCTCCAAGCCAGGCTTCAACAATATGTGAACCATGAACTTCAGATGTTCAAGCTGGATTTTAAAAAAGGCAGAGGAACCAGAGGTCAAATAGCCAACATCCACTAGATCATCAAAAAAGCAAGAGTTCCAGAAAAACATCTATTTCTGCTTTATTGACTATGGCAAAGCCTTTGACTGTGTGGATCACAACAAATGGTGGAAAATCCTCAAAGAAATGGGAATACCAGACCACCTGACCTGCCTCTTGAGAAATCTGTGTGCAGGTCAAGAAGCAACAGTTAGAAATGAACATGGAATAACAGACTGGTTCCAAATAAGAAAAGGAGGATGTCAAGGCTGTATATTGTCACCCTGCTTATTCAGTTTACATGCAGAGTACATCATGAGAAACATTAAACTGGATGAAGCACAAGCTGGAATCAAGATTGTTGGGAGAAATATCAGTAACCTCAGATAGGCAGATGACACTGCACTTATGGCAGACAGTGAATAATAACTAAAGAGCCTTTGATAAGTGAAAGAGGAGAGTGAAAAAGTTCACTTAAAACTCAACATTCAGAAAACAAAGATCATGTCATCCAGTGCCATCATTTCATGGCAAGTAGATGGAGAACAATGGAAACAGTGACAGGCATTTTTTTTTTTTTTTTT
>SJYW01051529.1:257673-286951 GCA_006410735.1 Raphicerus campestris
AGGGGAGAAGAAGAATAAAGAGGTGAGGAGAAGAAGAAGAAGAAGAAAAGAGGAAGAAGAAGAAGGTGAGAAGAAGAAGATGATGATGAGAAGAAGAAGTAGTTGAGAAGTAGAAGAAGAAGGGGTGAAAAAGAAGAAGTAGGTGAGAAAAAGATGAAGAAGGTGAAAAGAAGAAGAAGAAGAAAAAGAAGAACAAGAATAAGTTGAAAAGAAGATGAAGAAGTTGAGAAGAAGAAGAAGGTGTGAAGAAGAAGAAGGTGTGAAGAAGAAGAAGAAGTTGATAAGAAGAAGAAGGTGAGAAGAGAAGAAGAAGTGAAAGATGAGAAGAAGAAGTAGAACAAGAAGAAGGTGAGAAGAAGAAGAACAAGGTGAGAAGAAGAAAAAGAAGTTGAGAAGAAGAAGAAGGTGAGAAGAAAAGAAGGTGAGAAGAAGAAGAAGAAGTTGTGATGAAGAAGAAGAAGAAGAAAAGGAAACAAAAGAAGAAGGTGAGAAGAAGAAGAAGTTGAGAAAAAGAAGAAGAACTTAAGAAGAAGAAGAAGGTGAGAAGAAGAAGAAAGAGAAGAAGGAGAAGAAGTAGAAGAAGAAGAAGAAAAAGAAGGTGAGAAGAATAATAAGAAGAAGGTGAGAAGAAGAAGAAGAAGATGGAGAGGAGAAGAAGAAGAAGCTGAAAAGAAGAAGAAGAAAAAGAAGAAGGTGAGAAGAAAAAGGAGAAGAAGAAGAAAAAGAAGAAGAAGAAGAAGAAGAAGTAGAAGGAGAAGAAGAAGGTGAGAAGAAAAAGAAGAAGATGGTGAAAAGAAGAAGAAAAAAATAATAATAAGAAGAATGTGAGAAGAAGAAGAAGAAAGCGAGAAGAAGAAGAAGGTGAGAATAAGAAGAAGAAGAAGAAAAGTAAATACAAGAAGAAGGTGAGAAGAAAAAAAAAGTAGAGAAGAAGAATGTGCGAAGAAGAAGAAGGAGAAAATAAGAAGAAGAGAAAGAAGAAGGCGAGAAGATGAAGAAGAAGAAGAAGAAGAAAAAGTTGAGAAGAAGAAAAAGGTGAGAAGAAGAAATATAAGAAGAAGAAAAGGAAGAACAAGAAGAAGGTGAGAAGAAGAAAAACAAGAAAGTGAGAAGTAGAAGAAAATTTGAGAAGATAGTAAGTTGAGAAGAAGAAGAATGTGAGAAGAAGAAAAAGTAGGAGAGAAGATGAAGAAGAAGAAGAAGAAGATGAGAAGAAGATGATGATGATGAAGAAGAAGAAGGTAAGAAGAAGACGAAAAAGTAGAAGCAGAAAAAGAAGAAGAAAAAGGAGAACATGTAGAAGGTCAGAAGAAGAAAAAGTTGAGACGAAGAAGAAGAAGAATTTGTGAAGAAGAAGAAGAAGAAGGTGAGAATAAGAAGAAGAAGAAGAATAAAAAAAGGAAAAACTAGAAGAAGGTGAGAAGAAGAAGAAGTTGAGAAGAAGAAGAATGTGAGAAGAATAAGATGAAGAAGAAGAAGAGAATAAGAAGAACAAGAAGAAGGTGAGAAGAAGACGAAGAAGAAGTATTTGGGAAGAAGTAGAAGAAAAAGGCGAGAAGAAGAAGAAGAAAAAGAAAAGGAAGAACAAGAAGAAGGTGAGAAGAAGAAGAAGAAGTAGGTGAGAAGAACGAGGAAAAAAAGAAGAGGAAGAAGAAGAAGAAGAAGGTGAAAAGAAGATGGTGAGAAGAAAAAGAAGAAGAAGAAGGTGAGAGGAAGTAAAAGAAGATTGTGAGAAGAAGAAGAAGAAGGCGAGAAA
The DNA here is from genome assembly GCA_006410735.1 of Raphicerus campestris. Classification (NCBI taxonomy): domain Eukaryota; kingdom Metazoa; phylum Chordata; class Mammalia; order Artiodactyla; family Bovidae; genus Raphicerus; species Raphicerus campestris. Next base: position 259,430 of record SJYW01051529.1, read on the forward strand.
AAGAAGAAGAACAAAAAGAAGATAAGAAGAAGAAGAAGGAGAAGCAGAAGAAGGTGAAAAGAAAAAAAGGGAATAGTGAGAAGAAGAAGGTGAGAAGAAGAAGAAGAAGAAGAAAAGGAAGAACAAGGATAATGTGAGAAAAATAAGAAGAAGTAGAGAAAAAGAAAAAGTTGAGAAGAAGAATGTGAGAAGAAGAAAAATAAAAAGAAGAATAAGTTGTGAAGATGAAGAAGAAGATGAGAATAAGAAGAAGAAAAAGAAGAAAACGAAGAACAAGAAGATGTTGAGAAGAAGAAGAAGGTGAGAAGAAAAAGAGGTAGGTGAGAAGAAGAAGAAGAAGGTGGGAAGAAGAAGAAGAAGAAGAAGAGGAAGAGGAAGAAGAGGAAGAGGAAGAACAAGAAGAAAGTGAGAAAAATAGAAGAAGTTGAGAAGAAGAAAAAGAAGGTGAGAAGAAGAAGAAGGTAAGAAGAAGAAGAAGTAGAAAAAGAGGTGAGAAGAAGAAGAAGAACAAGAAGAAGGTGTGAAGAAGAAGAAGAAGGTGAGTAGAAGAAGATTAAGGTGAAAAGAAGAAGAAGAAGAGGAAAAGGAACAAAAAGAAGAAGGTGAGTAAAAGAAGAAGAAGAAGAGGAAAAGGAAGAACAACAAGAAGTTTAGAAGAAGAAGTAGAAGAAGAGGAAAAGGATGTACAAGAACAAGGTGAGAAGAAGAAGAAAAACAAGAAGAAGAAGAAGAAGAAGAGGAAAAGTAAGAACAAGAAGAAGGTGAGAAGAAGAGAAANGTGAACATTCAGAACTGATTTCTTTTAGGATTTACTGGTTAGATCTCTTTGCAGTCAAAGGGACTCTCAAGAGTCTCCTCCAACACCGCAGTTTTAAAGCATCAGTTCTTTGACTCTCAGCTTTTGTTATAGTCCAACTCTCACATCCATACATGACTACTGGAAAAACCATAGCTTTGACAAGACAGACCTTTGTCAGTGAAGTAATGTCTCTGCTTGTTAATATGCTCTCTAGGTTGGTCATAGTTTATTTTCTAAGGAGCAAGCTTCTTTTAATTTCATGTCTGCAGTCACCATCTGAAGTGATTTTGGAGCTCACCTCTTTAGCATGAAGTATTAACTTCCTAGGTCTGCTGCTGCTGCTAAGTTGCTTCAGTCATGTCCACCTCTGTGCGACCCCATAGACGGCAGCCTACCAGACTCCCCCGTCCCTGGGATTCTCCAGGCAAGAACACTGGAGTGGGTTGCCATTTCCTTCTCTAATGCATGAAAGTGAAAAGTGAAAGTGAAGTCACTCAGTCATATCTGACTGTTCACAACCCCATGGACTGCAGCCTACCAGGCTCCTCCATCCATGGGATGTTCCAGGCAAGAATACTGGAGTGGGGTGTCATTGCTTCCTCCTATCCTAGGGCTATCATGACAAAATACTAAGAATCAGGTGGCTAAAAACAAATTATCACAGTTATGGTGGCTAGAAGCTTGAATTCAAGGTGGTGCTAGGGTCATGCTCCCTTAAATGATGCTAAGGAAGAATCCTTCCTTGACTCTTCCAGCTTCTAATGGCACCAAGCTGTCCTTTGCTTGTGGAAGCGTAATTCCAGTCTCTGCTTCTGTCTCACCATGGCCATCTACTCCTCATGACTTAATATGACTTGAACCCAGTATGATCTCATCTTAATTTCATTTATAAAAAATGTATTTCCAAATAAGGGCACATTCTGAGGTTCTAAGTGAATATTAATTTGGAAGGGGGTACTATTCAACCCACTAGATCATAGAAGTGTGTTAGTCACTCAGTCGTGTCTGAGTTTGATTTCCAATCCGTTCTCCAGAGGATCTTTCCAACCCAGGGACTGAATCCAGGTCTCCTGCACTGTAGGCAGATTTCTTACCTTCTAAACCACCAGAGAAGACTGAATAATAAAAGGAGAAGGAAATGGCAAACCATTTCAGTAATCTTGCCTAGGAAATCCCATGGACAGGGAAGTCTGGTGGGCTACTGTCCATAGGATTGCAAAAGATTTGGACACGGCATGGTGACTAAACAACAAAAATAATCAACAGTGCCTATTACAGTCTAATCTTAGTCTATCTACTTTTAGAGTAGCCTTTCAGTAAAAGTTGATTGCCTTCAATTAGTTTGCCAGAAAGGCCAAGATGATGACTCAAAGAAAGAAACCCAACTAGCTCCATGTTCATTTGCTGCCCTAGTGCCTTTCTAGGAAAGATACATTCATTTGAAGTAAAGCTCATCTTTATCTAAAAGCAGCCAATGCAGTTTGGGGGAGTTTGCTTTCCTAAAAATTTATATTCCAAATAACTGCAGTCAGTGATCCCACTAAAGCCACCTCTGCTGTCTGCTTTGAGAACAACATGCCTTACATTACATGAAGGACTGTTAGCACAGCTTTTATCTCCTAAACTATAAAAAGTATATTATGCTTCTGCTAGTGCTAATGAGTTTGACGTACATTGACAATAACAATTTATTTGAGAATTTTCTCTTCAGTGAGTCATGGTTAACTTTTAAGAATTTTATGGAAACTGAGGCTATATAATTTGATTGGAGAAAAATGCTAAACAATGACACTCTATTCCCTAAAGAGCTCAGACAGAATCTCTATGCGATCTTCCCTGGTAGCCATACTTGCAGGTCAACCTGAATGTCTTCTTGCGGTATTCCTTTCCATTATCCACATCTCTCTCGGAAGTTCCCCAGTGTAGAATGTTCATCGAAATCAACAGAACTTCTCTATGGACTGAATCCTGGTGCATAAACTGGATGCAGACTTTGTCTCCTGCGATAGGCCACTAGCTGGTCCAATGCACTTAGTTCCATCAGATCTTAAAACTATTTGAATAGGTTGCAAACTTGGACCCAACCTATTTTACTGTTGTTTTCTGTGCTTTCACAGTCACTTGTCTTATAGTAAGGATTTCATAAGTATAGGTTAAATAAATGAATTCACGTTTGAGTTTAATAATCAAGTGCTCAAAAGAGAGTGTATATTTTACTGTCCACCTCCCTGTTTAGAGGGCAAAGTTGTGCAGTGGAAATCTCATTATTGCCTCTGTGAATTGATTGCATTCTTTCTCTTTGAATAGGATAATTTGCCCATCTGGATAGAACCTTTTCTTAATTGTAGTACTGCCCACTGCATTTCCTTTCATCTTAGGACATTTTGTAGTTCTCATTCACAACTGGAAAATAGTTAATTAGAATTGAAGTCTTTACTTCTCTATGTGATGTAAGAAGTATTTAAGCCTAGTGCTTGCTTTTCCTCTGATGTTTTGACACTGCGTGTGGAAAGGACTCTTACCACTTACTGGAATATATCCTGTGACAGGATGTAGGGAGGGGGATTATCTAGATAGTGGCCTATTAAGGGATGATTGGCTACTGCTGACTAGGCATATGGAAAAAAGAAAATAAACAAAGAGCCCAAACCTCATAGGTAATTATGCACATCACTTCATAATAGCCTTACTGCTTATTTTAGTATTCACAATTATGAGAGAATGTACATGAAGTAAGGATTATAAGTAATGTTCCAATGGAAGAGATTCGTGAAAATATATTCCCTTGAAAAGGAAACATATTTCTATATTTGAGACTTGGAAAAACTTTCTCCTTGCTGCTATTATGCATCAAGGGTCATAAGACCTAGAAAGCTCTTGCAAATGAGATTACTCTGTCTTGCCTATGGTATCCTGGTGACTCCAGAGAAACAATATGACTATGTGAAGTTGGCAGTAATTTGGATCTCGGATTGGGAATGTCCTACAGAGTTGCTGAAGGTAGCTACTCTTCAGCAAAGGAGATTTTGAAGGAGGCAAATCACGATTTTGAAAGTTGATCAAGTAGCCTGGAACTTTATTATGTGTATACTTTTCAATATAGTTTTCACAAAATCAACTATGTATTCTCAGGAGATATACAGAGAGAGAAATAGCAATTCATATTCATGCAATGTGGCCAGTTCCATATGCCGTGCGTCTCTTCTGAGCAAGCGTGACAGGGCATGTGGAACTTAGCAACATCCCACCAGTTTCCATTCTCCAAGGCCTCCTGGACTGGGACCATCTTGCTGAACTGAGCACTATTGCAAGGTTTGAAAAAATTTGTAACAGTATTATTATAACTGACCAGATTGTTTCAGTGCCAAAGGAAAAAAATACTTTTACTGGACTTGTTGAGATATAACACTTTGGTCTTTAATATGGTAGATTTTCTTAGCTATATGTAAATCTACTTAATTTGGCCTTATACAGTTACTTCAAAATTACAACCACATAAAAATCATACTACACAGACTCTATTTTATAATTAAATTTTTACAAGGCCTACTATTTGTACAAGTCCACATTTTATTCAGTGGAACAGAGTGCCCTGGAGGGTGCAAATGGCCATACTGTAAAATCATAATTCTACTTGTCTCAATTTGGACAATGATACTTGAAATACAACTTCAGCATTTATTCATTGCATGTGTGTTAAACATCCATTATATGTCAGGCAGTATTCTGGGCACTGAAGACATTAAACATTTTTTTTTGAGAAGACCCTAGCAGTCATCTAATTGAGTTCCTAACTTTAATTGAGTTCCCTGCATGAATCTTCTGTTGATAGGGAACTCACTTCCACAAGCCATGCAGCTCTTCCACGGCACGGAAGCAAAACATTTCTTTGAATTCTAATTCTAGTTCTGCCCTTGAGGGCATAAATCATTTTTAATACATTTTAATTATTATAACCCTTAAGTATTTGGGAAAAAAAAAAACTTTTCTCATTATTTCTCCCATCTTCTGTCTTGTCTTTTTCATGCTAAATATTTCCATGCAGGAATGTTTTATATATTAGGGCTCCAGTCTATTCCCATCTTGATCAATGTCTCCCTTATGCTTTCTCAGCATCCCTACTGTTAAATTCTGGGCCTAAAGTTAAAACTATTACACCTGAGGTAAACAGCTAGTTGAATGAAACTCTCTCACCATAAATTTAGGATAGTTTCATCAAAATATCCCATGGATTCATAAAACTATACACTCTTACTTGTTTACAAAGAATTTGGCAATGGGACCAGCAAAATTCTGGGATATATTCATTACTTCCAAATTAGTTCCTCTTTACTTATTCTTTCCTTGGAAATATATGCTTATTATATAATATATAGTCTCCATGTGTTAAATAATACTAAGATTTGAAAGCAAATCTAATGAGATATATTAGACATTTTAGTTGCCATAGTGTTCTGAAGTGGTGTGTATGTGTGTGTGATATATATATATATATATGTCTTCCCTGGAACAATAGTACAAGATGTGTAGGAATATAGGTGCCAGAATCATGGATGCAAATATCTATTAGAGATTGGAGCAGATGATTGAGGAAATACATATTTCTGTATAAAAGATTTCTACAACAGATTTTTCTAAAATGTGATTTAGGGTAAATTTTCTTAATACACTGAATTTAATTTGGAAGATATTTTGTTATTTCCATAGGTTTACCATAAAGCAAAGTCGCTCAGTCATTTCTGATTCTTTGTAACCCCATGGACTGTAGCCTACCAGGCTCCTCTGTCCGTGAGATTTTCCAGGCAATAGTCCTGGAGTGGATTGCCATTTCCTTCTCCAGGGAATCTTCCCAACTCAGGGATCGAACCCAGGTCTCCCTCATTGTAGACAGATGGTTTACCGTCTGAGCCACCAGGGAAGTTTTACCATACTAGCAATTAACAAATAAATTATAACAAAAATTTAAAAATATCTTAAATTGCATATTTTTCTGTTAAAAACTGTTTAAATTTTGAATATTTCCTTGAATTTGATAAAATGTTTTATACTTATCCCTTATTGTTCAGAAATGAAATTAAAAATGCTAAAATAGAGCAAGGAAAATCTATTCTGCTATGATCACATTATTAAGAAAAATTTGTTGATATTTGTAGATGGGAAATGTTTCCCCCTTAATTGCTTACATAGTGTTATTTATTTTTATGCAATTACACTTTATAGGCAATGCCTCATGCTTGGTCCACACAATGACAAAACATCTGGATGAAAAGTGGAAAATATAGTAACAAATCCAGATGGTTTGTAAGTGCAAGGCCAAACATCCAGATGGCATCAAGAAGGCTAAGCATGTGGATGACAAATATCAAATCTTTCATTCCGATGTCATGGCATCATCTAGACACAGTGTATCAATGCACTCTCTTTAGTGAAGACAAAGAATATGAAACAAGCTAGAGGTCAGAAAGAATCAGGACACATTTATGAAAAAAAGCATACAGTTCACATTAAATCCATACTAACTTTTAACAAAAATAATTTGTAATGGGCTGATTTAAAATTCAACTTACTGAAAGAGAATCCTAGCAAAAAGAAAAAGACTCAGCTTATTAGAGTCACTTGTTAATTGCAATAATCTTTACTGTTTTTGATTTGAGAGAATTTTCAATACAGCTCACGTGTCCAATAAATGGGCTCAATTAAAAATTGCATTTGATGCCGATTAAAAGTTGCTTGATCTTTAGTATTACAATACACTGCAATCCAGAATTGCATCTAGCATGTCATATTCAATAAACAGACTTCTTTGCTATCTCTGAATAATTAACTTTATCTTTGTCACAGGGAACAAAATAATGAAAGCAGCATAGACATTATTCATTTATTCTTAGCATGAGAATCTTATTATTTTGGCCTGTCTCTCCCAAGGTAACCTCTAGTATGGTGTCTTGTAGACGTTATGTGAAGTTATTTCTGTCTGAAGACATCATAGTTTAACGATGATTTCTCCTTTCTTAAGCCCTAAGATAAATATGTATGAGAAAGATAGTCAACATGTCTCTGAAAATCTTGAATAATTATTTACTGCATGTGTATTACAATAGGTAAAATGTAGAAAACCTTCTACCTCTCCAGTCAGAATGGCTGTGATCCAAAAGTCTAGAAGCAATAAATTCTGGAGAGGGTGTGGAGAAAAGGGAACCCTCTTACACTGTTAGGAATGCAAAGTAGTACAGCCACTATGGAGAACAACATAGAGATTACTTTAAAAACTGGAAATAGAACTGCCTTATGACCCAGCAATCCCACTGCTGGGCATACACACTGAGGAAACCAGAACTGAAAGAGACATGTGTACCCCAGTGTTCATCGCAGCACTGTTTATAATAGCCAAGACATGGAAGCAAACTAGATATCCATCAGCAGATGAATGGATAAGAAAGCTGTGGTACATATACACAATGGATTATTACTCAGCCATTAAAAAGAATACATTTGAATCAGTTTTTATGAAGTGGATGAAACTGGAGCCAATTATACAGAGTGAAGTAAGCCAGAAAGAAAAACACCAATACAGTATACTAATGCATATATATGGAATTTAGAAAGATGGTAATGATAACCCTGTATGCGAGACAGCAAAAGAGACACAGATATATAGAATAGTCTTTGGACTCTGTGGGAGAGGGAGAGGGTGGGATGATTTGGGAGAATGACATTGAAACATGTATAATATCATGTAAGAAAAGAATCACCAGTCCAGGTTCAATGCAGGATACAGGATGCTTGGGGCTGGTGCACTAGGATGACCCAGAGAGATGGTATGGGGAGGGAGGTGGGAGGGGGGTTCAGGATTGGGAACACATGTACACCCATGATGGATTCATGTTGATGTATGGCAAAACCAATATTGTAAAGTAAAATAAAGTAAAAAATAACAAATTAAAATTTAAAAAAAGAAAAAAGTTTTTTTTTTATAGTATGAACATCTGTTAATTCCAATGAATCCTATTTCCATCAATGTTGACATCTTACAAGTTGCAACTGCTGCTGAAAGTACTGGATATTCCTAGAGCTCTTCTATTGATCTTAGCTTTAGAGCTTTATAGATTCCATAAGAAAATAATGCTATATTCCCTTCTGCTTATTTATTTTATACATAATAGTTTATATCTTAGTCCCTTATATCTATCTTGCCTCTCTTCCCTTCCCTCTCTCCACTGGTAACCATTGGTTCATTCTCTGTGTCTGTGAGTCTGTTTCTGCTTTTCTTATTTTTTTGATTTTATTTTTAATGTTCATTTACTTTTAATGTTCATTTACTTTTAATGTTTAAATTTTTATTCATTTTTAATTGAAATATATAGTTTTAGGTGTACAGCAAAGTGATTCAATTATGAATATACACATATGTTTTCTTTCAGATTCTTTTAATTTATAGGTTATTACAAAATATTGAGTATAATTCACTGTACTATATAGCATTCCCTTTTTAACTATCTGTTTTATGTACAGTAGTTTATATAAGTCAATCCCAAACTCCTAATTTATCCCTGCATTCCCTTTGGAAAACATGCTTGTTTTCTATGTCTATGGGCCTATTTCTGTTTTGTACATAAATACATTTGTATCTATTTTTTTAAGATTCTACATATATGTGGTATTGCATTATTCCTATTTTAGATGTTCAAGGTAGAAAACTTATCACTACAATAAAAACTGCAATATAATACAATAATATACTACATAAAGTGAAATCCATTAATTCAATAAAAATAACTATATTTTATTTTCATTTGGAACTTAATAAACAATAAATACATATTATGTGTTAACTGTGTACCAAATATTTTGCTATTTATTAGGGACTTCAAGAGGGAAAACATAGTTCCAACTGTTAGGAAATGAGACCTTTGGGAAAGGCAATTAAACAAACTTTACAAAGCTGCCAACAATTGCAATAAAATGGATACAAGGGTGCCTTGGAGAGAACAGAAGAAAGAAATATCCATAGTAGCTTGAGAGGNTTATTAGGGACTTCAAGAGGGAAAACATAGTTCCAACTGTTAGGAAATGAGACCTTTGGGAAAGGCAATTAAACAAACTTTACAAAGCTGCCAACAATTGCAATAAAATGGATACAAGGGTGCCTTGGAGAGAACAGAAGAAAGAAATATCCATAGTAGCTTGAGAGGAAAAGGCAAAAATGCCTTTACCAAGCACAGAGTGTGAGAAAAGTGCATCTAAGATGGATAATGATCCTGTGAAAAGGCATTGAAAGAAAACCAGGAGTTGGTCTGTTCCTGTCTTGTATGTCAGTTTATCAAGCATTGTCTTCATTCAGTTTAATAAGCACACATCATCATATTGCAAGTCAGTGCAATTATGAAAGAGGCAAACATTGTGAATGCTGGAGCAGAACTTCTTTTTTTACTTTGAATAAAAATAAAACCATGAGGTTAAAATATTCAAAATCACATCAAAATCACTCAGAGTTTAGAAGAAGCAACTCAAAGAGGGTAGTACTTGGCCTAGGCCAAGGTTCTGGGTTGGATGCAGGAATAGGAAGAGTGTTTCTAGCAAGAGAAAGAACATTAATGAAAACTTAGGAGAGTTGGAAGGAGAAGAGAGAAATGCTTTCCTTTACTTACTGAGATGTTGTTTACTAGGGAATAAGGAGAGACAAAGTGACAAAGCTTTGGGTAAAATGGTGAAGAGAGTAATTGGGAGGATATAGAGCTGAGCAGAATGAAAAATGTGGAAGGAATGTGGAGCCAGTGAATGATGNTTTTTAATGTTGTCAGAAGAAAAGCCTATACAACTTTCTAGTGCTGGAATCCTCAGCAAATGGTACTATTTGAATAGCCATCACTATCAGGACAAGGCCAAAAATTTTAGATTGTAATGAGACCTGCTAATGAAATAATGTAGAATAACTGGGCACAGGAGATAATTGTTACTTCAAAAAGGAACTCAAAAAATGAAAACAAAACTAAATGTGTCTTGTATGCTAATGGGTACGTTACTCAAGATTTTCCCCTCCTTGAAATGTGTGTGTATTTTGGCAAGAAGAGAGAAAAAGATTGTCAATTCCAGTAGTAGGAGTTATTCTTTCAATGAATAGACTACAGAACTGGGAAATCAACAAGATTGCATTACCACATCCCATAGTAGCTCCATTTGGAGACTGATAGTCCAACTGCAGCTTACTCAGACACTAGGCTTTTTCCTAATCTTTCCCTTTTTCACAACTTGTTACCATCCTGGGTGGTAAGACAGAGGGCAGGGAAGAAGTATCTGAATGAATTAGTCAATTAATCATTTGTTGACCACTTTGGTAAAAAATTTGGTGAAATTCCAACACTTCATAAGAGTATAATTGCACATGCCAGATGAGGGGATTTTAACTGTTGGCAGTATCAGTGGAGACCTGGAAATATCAGTTATGACTAAACAGATGCACTCTGGGGAGGGGATGGGAGAGAACACTCTCTGTGAATGATAATCCCATTAACAATTTATTTCAGAACAATGGGTTCATTTATTTAATAAAATTACACTATGAAAAAATAGCAAGATACATTTTTCATTTTATATTCTTGAATTAGTACCTGGTACTTTGTATCCATAACTATTAATATTTATCAAATTAATGAATTAATCAATGCAATTAAATTATTTTTATTCATATCTTTTAAAAGTGATTCATAGACTAGCACAGAAAATAATAACTGATAATTTAGCAAAGAACATCCTTCCCTATAGGGTCTTGAAGAAACTTTCCTGGGGAGAAGCTAGTACATGTGTTNTAATCAATGCAATTAAATTATTTTTATTCATATCTTTTAAAAGTGATTCATAGACTAGCACAGAAAATAATAACTGATAATTTAGCAAAGAACATCCTTCCCTATAGGGTCTTGAAGAAACTTTCCTGGGGAGAAGCTAGTACATGTGTTGGTGGTAAGCAAGATATCTCTGATTACAGCAAGTATAGGATCACAAATCAATTAGTTTTTAAAGCTAATAGATACATACATAAAGACAGTTACCCTGAATGCAGAAGGGTGATTTGAGGAAGAGGGAGTCAAATGTGAAAGATCCCGTGAAGAGAATCTGTAGTGGACAGAAAGGTTTTGACAATGGTTCTTAATGCAAAATGAGGACAGAAAAGGAGGTGGATCCCACCAGTATCCCTCAGAGAAAATGATATGGAAAATGAATTTAAAATTTGGGAGGGTGTTGTTGTTCAGTCACTCAGCCATGTTTGATTCTTCAAAACCCCATGGACTGCAGCATGCCAGACCTCCCTGTCCCTCACCCACCATCTCCTAGAGTTTGTCCAAGTTCAGGTCCATTGCATTGGTGATGCCATCCATCATCTCATCCTCTGTTGCCCTCTTCTCCTTCTGCCTTCAATCTTTCCCAGCATCAGAGTGTTTCCAATGAGTTGGCTGTTCCCATCAGTTAACCAAAGTATTGGAGCTTCAGCTTCACCATCAGTACTTCCAATGAGTATTCCAGATTGATTTCCTTAAAAATTGACTGGTTGATTCCCACAAAACACATCCAGTTGTTGGAAAAAGCTTACGTAAAAGCACAGGGTAGACGTTCAACGGTAGAGTTTCATGACTTATCTCAAACAAAAGGACACACAGAGTTCAGGGAAGATTCAACCATAGCCAGAGGACACTAGGAAGATGGACAGAAAGAACTTGTTCACCCTGGGGTCATGTGCATACCCAACCAGAGCTAGAGATCCTACAGCAATTTGGGAATTCACAAACAGAAGTGTCCATGAGAGCAGGAATGGGAACATCAGGGAAGTTGGGAGGTGGCAGCCTCTCAAATGGAAGAAATAAAGCCTGCCAGAGAGTTGAGAACATTGAGACTCAAACTAAAGGCATTTGGACACATTTGGTATCCATATTTGTAAACAATAATGTTGGATAAAGTACTGATGTTTTGTTTCCCCACTACCATCCTGCCGCAAATTCTTGAGCTGATATTCTTCTGGGAAACAAATGAACTATGTAGAGTTATGTTTTTCATCTTGGGGAGTGGTGATTTTGACATGATTCTGACAGATATTCAGTCAACTTTGCTCCCATCATGGTGTCACCTAAATTGTACTAAATATATACAGCCAGAGCCAGTGGTCAAGAAAATCCTTTGACCAATGTGACCTCTGGGCTTGCAGTTACAAAAAGATTGAGTCTGTCCATTCTAATTTGGAAATAAAGGTATATTTCTTTCATTATGTATCCAAACTAGTAATCTAAGTAGTTTAGTATTTGGGGAATAATTTTGTTTGTGATCATTAAAACTTAAATATTGAAAATAGCTTGAAAGACAAAAATGGAATTATAGGAATTATTTTACCAAGATAACCCTTCTAAAATATTTATTAATTCGCAACCTCTAATGATAACTATTTTCAAAGGAGAAAAATTAAAATATTTAATACTTCTAATTATATAAAAGACATATAAACTTAGAAGGAATCTGAAAGATTAAGTAGTTTTTCCTTCTAGCTTTTCCACATTAAAACCATTCCCAACATTTCATGACCTCCAGAGAAAGTGATTCCAAAGCATCTGTAGGCTCACTTGTACAATTTGTAAATTTCCTTTTACTTCTTCCCTTTGTAGAACATGAAATATTTTACTCCATAGATTGTTCTTTTATTTCATGAACTTTATATCTTTTTTTATAATTCTAATGCACTATCACATTAATTTGCTAAGTGCCCTACAAATGATCTGTTATCACTTCCATTTTGTATTTGAATTAAAAAAATTGAGAATTTGAGTGTCTTGCCCTTGATCCTGTGCATAGTAAGGAGTGGAGCCAGGATTCTAGTTGAGTTCCTCTTACTTTAAATCTGATGATCTTTGCTATAATAACCTGCTTTCTTCTTTGTAGACACGGAGCACAAGGTATAGCGTGACTTCACTGATCCTGGGATTTGGGGTTATTTATTTTTTTAATTCTCCATAATTTTATTTTCTATTTTATTTTTTGGCTGCACCTTGAGTTATGTGGGATCTTAGTTCCCTGAACAGGGATCAAACTGGTGGTCCCTGCAGTGGGAGCGCAAAGTCTTAACCACTGGACTCTTAGGGAAGTCCCAGATATGGGATTATTATAAATGAGAAGGTATAGGGCAGGAACTTAACTTGCCAAAACAGAGGTACCAAGCTCCATTTATGTAAGGAATAAATGAAAAAAAATGGAAAACAAAACCAAAACTGCAAACCATCTCAAATCTCCTGCAACAGAGTTTTGAAACATCTTTGATAGTCTCTTTATTTATTTAATGTTTTCTGCCTCGTCTTTCTGCAAATATAACTACAGTGACCAAGTGTTTTCCAGCCCACTGTGCTTCTTGTGGTAGTTGTCCACTAGACCTATTTTCTCATCCAATAGATATGGTTTCTTGGCCATTAGTCATTTCTCAACTTTCTTCTTAATTCCTGGTTTTCCTTCATACTATATGATTGTAGAATCTTAAAACAGTTAGAGGGTCAAAAAAATCTGAGCAGATCAGATTCTAAACGCAAGGTTTCTTTTCAGGGTATCATCAGGTTCAATACTTTCAATAGTCAGATTGGCCCCAAACACTCATACTATTTATACTAGGCAAGCTATTTCATTATTAAGCAACAAATACTTATTATTTATAAAATTTCAATTCAAAGATACTGTTACTAATATAAAAGATGATATAAAATAAATTCTGAATACAAACAGATGTACCAGCACACTCACATACTAGGCTGAATGCCAGGGAAAAGCTAAAAATTACCCAACAGAAGGCAACAACAAAATCACAGACTGAATGGTAAGAAGCCTGTTGTGGGGGGTTAATTTGTTAGGAAGACATGAGAGAGCGTATGTGTAGCGATCACTCAGCTCTCAGCCTTGTGGAACAATTTAAATGGAAAACTTTTGTGGTGGCTTCTACTGACTTCATTCTGCAAACTCTCTTGGTACAATTGAGAGGGAGGGCTTCAAACCCAATCAGAGACCCAACAGCTGTTGCAATAGCTAAACAGAGTCCAAGATCAGATGTTCTTACTGGGATACATGAGATGAAATACTCAACAAGAACAAGCCCTTTTCCCTTTAACATCTGTACCTCCACATGAAGAGCATAAACGGCACATTGCATTTTTCTTCATCAGAATTAGATGCTCCTCATAAGATGTGTTTCCAATTTAATAGTAAACTACTAATCTACTTTGCTACAATATACAAGTTTATAATTGAAAACAGCGTCTAATGTTCTTACATTACCCCAACAGTACTTACAAGAACAAGTTAATTATAATAATGTGAATTGAAAATGAAAGATAATCTAATCAACTGATTTTCGTGAGTTATGAGTTAAATGAAAATTCCCCGAAATCCTCTATACACACCAATTATGATAATATTTGCTAAGTACAAAAAATGTATACACTAATGCACCTCTGTTGTTTTTAAATGTTTGTCTTCTAATTATAGTAATGACCTAGGAGTGAGATATTGCCTGAGGGTTAATAGTTGGCAGGGGAAATGTGTCTGGCATAAACCCCAGATAAATTTCCTGGGTTTCCATAATTATTTCAAAAACTTCACTAACATATACAGACTTTAAATAAAACCTTCCATAATCTCTACATCAATACCTTTTCTCTCTTGAATGTTACCAAATTTGTTATCTATCTGATAAAGTTGTCAAAGACATATTCTGAAAATTTCTGATTAAAGTGTTTTGCAGATGTGAGAAATACTACAGACATATAAATATTCTTCCCAAATAATGAATAAAATGATCATCAAGTAGACATGGTGAAGCAGACAAATAACCAACTGAGAAGAATATTAGTAAATTGGAAAGTAGTTCTGAGGAAATCATTTAGAATAAAGCACAAAAAATATAAACTTGTAGAAAGTATGAAAGTAAGTCAAGACAAATACAGAAAAGATGAATGAGAAGAGGTGATGTAGGTCTAAGGGATTATACAGAAGGAAAGAACAGAGAAAAGATGATACTTAATAAGAAAATTGCAGAGAATTCTCTAGTGATGGACTCTGAAAAATAAAATAAAAGATTTTAGGAGAACACTTTGAGCCCTAAGAAGGTCAATAAAAGCAAACTCACACTCAACACCTGTTATAAAGCAGGTAACACACTAAAGACAAAGAAAGAAGCTCCCAGGGGCTGTTAAATGAACAAGTCATCTTGGTTACATAGGCATGATGGTTAGAACAAAGACATACTCTTCAACAACAGCAATAAATATCAAAAGACAATGTAAAATATGTTTAATAATTTGAAGAGTGAAAGACCAATTTAAAACACTAAACTGAAGTAAACTATTATTCAAAAATAAAGGTGAAATATATTTCTTCACAATATAAAAATGGTTTTTATGGTCATGCACCATCTCAGAAAGAACCACTAAGGAAGGATGAAGCAATGAACAAAAGTGAAATTGAAACTAAAAAAAAGAAGAAAAATAGAAGATGGGGTACATATATACAATGGAATATTACTCGGCCATAAAAAGGAACAAAATTGAGTCATTTATGGAGACTTGGATGGACATAGAGAGTGTCATATATAATGAAGTAAGTCAGAAAAACAAAAATTATTAACACATATATGTGAAATCTATAAAAATGGTATAATTTTGGTAGATTGTATTCATGAAGCCGAAATAGAGATATAGATGTAGAGAACAAATATATGGATACCAAGGGGGGAAGGGAAGGGGATGGAAGAAATTGAGAAACTGGAATTTACACATATACACTGTTAATACTATGTATCAAATAGTTAACTAATGAGAGCATACTGTGTATCCTAATCAGGGAACTCTGCGTAATGCACTGTGGTGACCTGAATGGGGAGTTTAATCACTAAGTCATGTCCAACTCATGGATCTCCTAGCTCCATTTCATGAGAAAAAAGTCCAAAAGGGAGTGGATATAAGTTTATGTATGACTGGTTCATTTTGCTGTACAGTAGAAACTAGAACAAAATTATAAAGTGACTATAAAACAGATAAATGTATTTTTAAATAAGTTACCAAATATAAAGAGAACAATGACAATTTGTAGTTTTTCTTTATTTTAAATGACTCTGGTAAGAACATAGCATGAAATTTGGTAAACAAATGTTTAAGTGCATAAAACAATGCTGTTAATTATAGGCTCGGTGTTGTAATAGCATACCTCAAATATTTCTGCCTCTGTACAGCTGAAACTTTACATTCATTGAGTAGCAAGCCCTTACTTTCCCACCCTCCAGACCTTGAAAAGCAGTGCATTAAGTCTAACAATTCCCCCACATCACCACCAACATTAACCTTTGTGTGTGTGTGTGTGTGTGTGTGTGTGTGTGTGTGTGTGTGTGTGTGTGTTAATAATAGCCCTGCTAACAAGTATGATTCAACACAGATGTGATGTGATTTTGGTTTGCATTTCCTGTTGGCCATTCAAATCCCTTTGGAGAAATGTTTTATAAGCACTTGGCCCATTTTTTCTTTAATGGGGTGGGGGTGGCTGTAACAGTTCNACCCTCCAGACCTTGAAAAGTACCATTCTATCCTGCGTTGTACGAGTCTGAGTAATTTAGAAACTTCATATAAGCAGAATCAGGCAGTATTTGTCCTATAGTGACTGGCTCATTTCGCTTAGCATAAAGCCCTCCAAGTTTAGCCATGTTGTTGCCTATGACAGGATTGTCTTCCTTTTTAGTGAAATTCTTTTGAAAATATAGACCACATTTTCTTTACCCATTCATCAGCAATAAACATTTGGATTGCTTCCATTTCTCAGCTATTGTGAATAGCACTGTTATGAACACAGGGTGCAAATATCTCCTTGAGAACGTATTTTCAATTCTTTTGTCTACATCCAAAAGATGTATACCAGAGGCAAAACTGTTGCATCATAAGCAACTTTTAATTTTAATTGTTTAGATGCCTCCATGATGTTTTCTTTAGCCATTGCCCGATTTTACATTCTCACCAACAGTGCATAAGTCTAACAATTCCCCCACATCACCACCAACATTAACCTTTGTGTGTGTGTGTGTGTGTGTGTGTGTGTTAATAATAGCCCTGCTAACAAGTATGATTCAACACAGATGTGATGTGATTTTGGTTTGCATTTCCTGTTGGCCATTCAAATCCCTTTGGAGAAATGTTTTATAAGCACTTGGCCCATTTTTTCTTTAATGGGGTGGGGGTGGCTGTAACAGTTCCATATATATTTAAGAATTAATCCTTTATCAGATATCTGATTTAAAAATATTTTTTCCTATTCCTTAGGTTGTCTTTTCACTCTACTATTTGTTCTCTTTGTTGTGTAAAAGCTTTCCAGTTTTATATAGAATATTCAAAATAAGGTAGGAGAAAATTACTAATAGAAATGGAGGGTGGGTCATGGATTTGGAAGTTAATGTAATTCTAAGGCTCTTACGTAGTCCACTTATATCTCTATATTCTAGAGAGATAACCACTAAAAGAATAAAAATGAAAGGTAAAATTTTTAAATAAGTGAAGAGGGGGAAATGAGTAGTAAAATTAAAATGATTCATTTCAATAGACGTAAAACAAGAAATGCAGGAGCTTGAGAAAGGTAATCAGTAAATGCAAAATAAAGTGATGGAAAGAAGCAAAAAATGTTAATAATCACAGCCAGTTAAAGATAATAAATGATTAGGGGAGATGCTTGTGAGAGGCCCCTACGAAGTCATAAATGCTATCAGAGACGTATGATGGGCTTATTCCATGCAACCTGAAATGAGCAACTAGTCAGCAAAATGGTGTCTCTGGATTTCATAAGTTGATCTTTAAGGGTTCTTTTTAAATGATAAGTGAAAGTGAAGAAAGTGAAAGTGCTAATCACTTTTTAAGACTCTTTGCAATCTCATGGACTGTACCCTGCCAGGCTCCTCTGTCCATGGAATTCTCTAGATAATAATAATGGAATGGGTTGCCATTCCCTTCTGCAGGGGATCTTCCTAATCCAGGGATCAAACCCAGGTCTCCTGCACTGCAGGCAGATTCTTAACTGGCTGAGCCACTATGACAAACCTATAATGCTAAGCTCTTAGCATGTCAAGGATTTGAGGAGCATAAAACCCCAAACTTCTGAAAGTGAAAGTGAAGTCGCTCAGTCGAACTGACTCTTTGTGACCCCATGGACTGTAGTCTAATAGTCTCCTCTGTCCATGGGATTTTCCAGGCAAGAATACTGGAGTGGTTTGCCATTTCATTCTCCAGGAGACCTTCCCAACTCAGGTATTGAACCCAGGTCTCCTNGACTCTTTGTGACCCCATGGACTGTAGTCTAATAGTCTCCTCTGTCCATGGGATTTTCCAGGCAAGAATACTGGAGTGGTTTGCCATTTCATTCTCCAGGAGACCTTCCCAACTCAGGTATTGAACTCAGGTCTCCTGCATTGTAGGCAGATGCTTTACCTTCTGAGCCAACGGTATACTTTTCCCAGTTTTAAGCATCACCAAGTAGGTATTTTGAGGGTTTGTTTTAGCTGTCATGGTATCTCTGGGCCTTATTACAGCATCTGACACTTAACACAAGCTCAATAAATAAGTCTTGAATAAGAATAAAAACTCTGGCAGATGTAATATAGTCTTAGGAAAATAATAAAAAAAGTTTAAAAAGGATAAAAAGTATAGACTGCGATAGCAGATACAGGAACAAAGTTACTAAACTTTATAAAATCCCATACAGTGGGAGATATAAAGTATATACAGAAAGTCATTAATATTTTTCAAAATATATGAGAAAAAGAATAATTTTTTTCTGATGCATTTGTGTATAAGCAACTTTGATAGAACATAATTCTCAAACTGAAAATATTGTGTCTAGACAAGTATTAACATTTTTTAAAGAAGGAATTATTAAAATTGATATTTTTTATCCCAAGAGAGTTTGTTAAGAAGTACATTTTCATAAGCAAACCATGACTGTAGTAACAATATTATTGAGTTTTTTATCCAAAGAATGGACTAGGGACTTTGGTTTCAGTTTTCCTTCTGGAAGGAACCAAATAACTTTCATTAAAAGGAGATATACCTGAACTATAGTCACTGGAATAAATATTCTTCCTGGCAGGATCTGAGTTTGTGATAAGGGATTTTCTCTACATATCTTGCAAAATCATTTTCTATAGTCTATAAATTATTTTAAAGTTTTGCTAAAATAAAGTAGTACAATATTTACCAGAGATGACTTTATTTCACCTAGCCCACAGCAACAGAGAAGATGAATGCTGAGTTTTCATCAGGTTTGAATTAATTGCCTTTTCTTTAATTCCTAAGGGATCTGCCCTCACAGCCACACATTCCTCCCTCCTTTGTGAATATAGAAAACAGGATGGCTCCATACCTCAGTACCTATGAAAGTACAATGGCTGTTATTTACCTGTGCCTTAAGACACTTGAAAGAGATACAGACTTCATCTCAGTTTCAAGCTGTTAAAATTCTACTGGGATCCTTAAGGCCCAATCTGATCCTTCATATCTGAGATGTAGCAGCTCTAACAGGCTTTAAACTTTTATTTATATATTGTGCTTACCCCAGAAACATTTTAAGACAATTTCTTAGGTTTTATTTTGTACTATGATGTTTCATATGCCTGATCAATAGGATCAGCTGGAGAGCTTGCAAAAGTTCAGATTTGCAGATATATCCCAAGAGGTTATGATTTGGCAATTCGGGGAGACCTAGGAATCTGTGTTTTAAAGTTTTCCCAAGTAACTATTAAAATCAGACAAGTTTTAGAAATAGTGATTCACTACCTGTAACTTGCTTACTACTCTCTCTATCCTGCACCCCTAAAGCAGCTAACACACTCTGAAGGATGAGCGCATACAGAGAACATGAACCCCAGAGCACAATGACCTTTCCCCAGAAGTTCAGAAGAGATCAATGGCAGGATTTGTTCTGGCTTTGTTTAGCCAACATTTATTCAATAAAATAGTCTTGAAAATA
This sequence comes from Raphicerus campestris, assembly GCA_006410735.1. Classification (NCBI taxonomy): domain Eukaryota; kingdom Metazoa; phylum Chordata; class Mammalia; order Artiodactyla; family Bovidae; genus Raphicerus; species Raphicerus campestris. Next base: position 279,243 of record SJYW01051529.1, read on the forward strand.
TCTGCTTTTATTTCTTTTTTTTTTGGAGGCAAGTATGGATATAATAAAATATGTGCTTTATTGCAGAAGAAGAGCCATGTGGAGACATGAGAAAGGAAACTTGTAACTAGCAAGGAATAATTCTTAGAGCCACAGTCAAACTTCTGCGATTCAAATAGAGCAACTCAAAAGCACCGTGGTCCCAGGTTTGGACTTTCTTTGAGAATGCAGGCCATTTTTGTTTTGTTGTTATGTGACTTTTGGATGAAAATCTTTGCTTGTTTAATTATGCAAATTGGTGTCTATTATTGGGCTAGTCATATAGTATACTTTTCAGAAATGCTCTTTGAACAAAAGAAAAGAGAAATAGATATCCTAGAAGAACAAAAGTAATAGCTTGCATTAACCATTTTTTTTTAAATTTCCCCATTGATTTTAAACAAGCTCTTGCTGATTGCAAATTCAAAGAAGTTTTATTTTAATATTTTAAATCCTTCCCACAGGTCTTTCACATTGTTAATGGATAAAATCTGAATGCTGACAATTATAAGGCACACAGTCAAATGATGGTTTATGGAATTAGCCTATATTTACCCACAATGAAAAAAGGGGTATGAGATAAAAATAACAGATTGTGCTCTTGGTATGAAGAATAGAGACAGTAGCACTTTTAGCAATAATAATAATAACAATAATAATACAGATTTCTTCTTGTGAGAGAACTGCTTTTACGGTAGAGAAGTATTTATTGAGTTTTTGTCTCTTCAGAGATCAACTTATAAGGTCTTCCATTGCAGGTTAATAAACCTTATTCTCTTTTCCTTTAAAATACAGGTTATTTCCAGGAAAGTCTCTTATTTATCTGAGAAAAAAGATCAATAAATACTATTACAGAGAAAAAGAGATTCCTATTTTCATATGGTTCTTTGAAGTTACAGATGTTACAATGAACATAAACACATTACATACAAGTTTTACAAAATAGAAATCATGATGAGTACATTCATACATGAATCACCTTGAACTTAGAAAACAGGATAGAAATGTAGTTGGTCTTTTGATTGGTATTTCACTGCAAGTAATTAGTTATAGAACGGATCGTTTCCAATGGCATTTATTTTCCTGCCAAAATTCGGAATTCCTCAAAATATTTAGTAGAAAGTCAGCAAAACACATTATTCTGTCTTTATATTCAACAATGATGCTCAACATAAAAGATTTCATGTGCAGGTTTGGTCATTTTTTTAAAGCATATTACAATGAAAATAATAAAGTGCCATTGTGTCTAGTCCAACTGCTGTGCTAAATGAGGGATGGGTGGAGGAGATGACTATACAAAGACAGATAATGGAGACTAGGATGCAAGGTCAGTGAAAATACACTATAAAAATAAACTACAGAATAAGCTAAACATAATCATAGCTGCCCAATTCTGTCATATTAGAATTAGGCTCTATCAATATATCCTAAAGCTAGAAAGAAATCCAGAGTCATAGAATCTAACATTAACAAGGGGCTTAGGGACAGTTTAAAGGACAATGAAAACAAAAAAAGTACTTTGCTCAAGAAAAGGTTTAATTTAGAAATATGAGGAGATTCAAAGGAAGTTGAACAGGCATTGACAAACAGGCCCTTCTGTACACATTTTTTTCCCATGAACACATTGGTTGACTCCATATAATTCTCATCAGTTCAGTTCAATTCTGTTGCTCAGTCATGTCCAACTTTTTGCGACCCCATGGACTGCATTACTCCAGGTTTTCCTGCCCATCACCAACTCCTGGAGCTTGCTCAGATTCAAGTCCATCGAGTCAGTCCATGATGCCATCCAACCATCTCATCCTCTCTCTTCCCCTTCTCCTCCTACCTTCAATCTTCCCCAGTATCGGGTCTTTTCAAATAAGTCAGTTCTTCACATCAGGTGGCCAAAGTATTGGAGTTTCAGCTTTGCATGAATCCTTCCAATGAATATTCAGGACTGATTTCCTTTAAGATTGACTGGTTTGATCTCCTTGCAGTCCAAGGGACTCTCAAGAGTCTTCTCCAACATCACAATTCAAAAGCATCAATTCTTTGGTCTCCAGCTTTAGTCCAGTTCTCATTATCTTGTTCTTATTCATTTGACTTATCCTCAAGCAGCAAAAATGGAGGCAAGGCTTGTCAATCATAGTGAAAAAGTTAGCACATGGTATTCATTCTAACTAAACATCACTGGGAAGTAGTGAATAAGTTAGAATCTATGCAAGTTCTTGGATTTCTGTGAAAAACATGTAAACTTGAAGACTAGATAAAGATTGGTTTGGTTGTTTTCTTTTTAGTGGGTTAAGTTGCTGGCGGCATGTCTGCTTAGACTAGAGTGGAAAATAAACACAGAAGATGTGTTCTGAGAAAATGCAGTGTTTCCTCAAGCTCTGAGCTAACATCTCACATTGTCAGAAAGGCACAGAATCGCCTGGCCACTTGGGTGCCTTTTTCCTGTGCTAGTCTGAGAGCATGCTTTCCTTTGATAATAGACACTCATAAATACAAGTCACTGAAATGGTGGAAAGGGGAATACCATGGCTCTAGAAGCTTTGAGAGGCTTTGAAATTCAATGTGATATCCTTTATGTTGGAGAGTGGTTGAAGATCAAGGACAATCAATCCTGATGCTTTCAAATTTATAGATATTTTGGCTGGAGGGACTGGAGAAGATATATCATTTTGGAATATTTCACGTCTGCTTTCTTGTCTTCCTCTCTGGGTCCACATTCTAGTAGAATAGTAGAGAGAATGTTTGCAGAAAGATATCAGCCTCTGTGTCTAATTAGCAGCTATTCAATAATAAATATTCCAAACCAACATAACAAAAACAAAAGCAGAAATGTCTTCATTTCAGGCTATAAATATCTCTTTTTATGATAACATTTGCTATTTTACCATCTGGAATAAGTATATATTTCACCTCTATCTTATTAAAAAAATCACACCTCAGAGAATCTAGGTCATATTTGTTATTATTAATAAACTTAAAATGCCAACTGTTTTCTGTTTGACCTTTTGAAACTCTCTCTCCACCATCCTTCCTATCTCTATTCTGTCTCCTTCAGGTTGTCTCAAATATGGGAAATAAAAATCTTTATCCTGTTAAAATTAATTCCTCCTTCTTTCTTAATTCTGACATAACCTTGGACAGTCTTTTCTCATTGAACAGGATTAATACACACTTGTTTCAGGCTGACAGAGTCTCTCAGGCCTTTTTTATTTTTTTCTTGTTAATTGTTGCTGCTACTTCATCTTGCAAATTACTTCCCTGTCCCTAGAAAGGCATCTTCTCTGGATGAGTTTTCATTTAAATCACCTTCCTTTTCCTTTTGTCCCCCACCATTTCTCATTCCTCCTTTGTATCCCTAATTTCTTCTACCCACCAAATTTTCTTTTAAATATAACCATTTATAACCTAAAGTGAGAGTCTATACACTCTTATAATTTTATAAAATAAAAATTAGTAAATTTCAGTTTATTTCAGAATGCATAATCTCATAATAAAACAATAAACCTACTAATAAAGAAGTTATAACATGAAAATAACCAGATCCTTAGCTTTATAGCAGCACTTTTATGATCATTTATAATAATAATTAGTGGACCTTAGNTTATAAAATAAAAATTAGTAAATTTCAGTTTATTTCAGAATGCATAATCTCATAATAAAACAATAAACCTACTAATAAAGAAGTTATAACATGAAAATAACCAGATCCTTAGCTTTATAGCAGCACTTTTATGATCATTTATAATAATAATTAGTGGACCTTAGCCCTCCAGGCTCCTCTGTCCACAGGATTTTCCTAGCAAGAATACTGGAATGGGTTGCCATGCACTCCGGCAGGGTATCTTCCCAATCCAGGGATCAAACTTGCATCTCCTGTGTCTCCTGCATTGCAGGCAGATTCTTTACTGCTGAGGCACCAGGGAAGCTCTTAATATGTATAATAATAAGGGATTTTTAAATTTATTTAATGGAAATGAGTAGAACAAAAATATGAATTAAATGAATGTTCTCTCTCAGTTGCTGTGGATTATAGTCAAATGTTAAGATTACACACCAAATTATATAAAATTTACTTCAAAATATCTATTGATAAATGAATTAATATAACACCATACTTACAAATATTAGAGCTCTAGGGGAAAGAATCTATAAAATATTGAAAGAGGCCATTTAAGTCCTATAAATTCTAGCTAATAGAACAGGTAATTTGCTTTTGATGAAAAGAATAAAGTATTGCTTTTCAAATAGTGCTGACTCTTTAATAGCAGAAAAAAAGAGACCTAATAGCTTTAAGAGAACTGAAGCTAAGGTGCATCAAAGCAAACTACCTTAGTGATTGAGCTTATTTAACACTTACCAGTTGCACATTTTATAAAACTAGAAATATTTCTTTCATTTTTTAGGAAATTGAAGGTAGGCAGAATTTCAAGTTACTGATGATACCAAAATAATTTGGGAGGAGCAAACTATGACACCCCAAAATGTACCACTTTGGCATTGTGGCTTGTTTTGAACTAAAGGCAATTAAGACCCAGCAAATGTGAGAAACCTGGGTTTGATTCCTGAGTTGGGAAGATTCTCTGGAGAAGGAAACAGGTACCCACTCCAGTATTCTTGCTTGGAGAATTCCATGGACAAAGGAGCCCATTGATCACAAAGAGTCAGACGTGACTCAGTGACTTTCACTTTTCAAATGCAGGAAAAGCTTTTTACCGCCTCTTTAAGTGCCTGAAAATAGGGGACTTGGACCAGGAAGACAGATATTAACAAAGATGACTTTGTATATCAGAAAGACTTATATACATGGTCTAGCANCACAAAGAAATAAAACATTGATGCCCATGATATCATGGGTGAATCTCTAACTAATGAGGCTAAGTGAAAGAAGTAAGTACATATTATATGGGTCACCTACCTAAAATTTCAGATAGTAAAAATCATTTTTATTGAAAGCAGATAGATTATCTGGACATGGGGGCAGGGGAAGCATTTGTGACTAGTGGAAGGAAGGGGTTATTATTACGCAGGTTGAAAACTCTGGGAAGCAATGAATACTTGCTTTATCTTAAGGTCTTCACAGATACATGCATAGGTCAACATTTATCAAATTGTGCTCTTTAAAAATGCATGTGTGCTTTGCTTAGTTACTCAGTTGTGTCTGACTCTTTGTGACCTCATGGACTGTAGCCCACCAGGCTTCTCTGTCCACGGGGATTCTCTAGGCAAGAATATTGGAGTCATTGCCATGCCCTTTTCCAGGGGATCTTCCCAACCCAGGGACTAAACCTAGGTCTCCCGCATTGCAGGAGCTATCTGAGCTACCAGGTAAGCCCTGATGTAAAAACATGTAACTAATTGTATTCTGATTATACTTCAATAGATCTTTAAAAACAAAAGAAACAAAAAAGAAAGAGTGGGGGAGGAATAAGAAAGGAAGCAAGTAATTAAAGAAAGAAAAANGGTAAGCCCTGATGTAAAAACATGTAACTAATTGTATTCTGATTATACTTCAATAGATCTTTAAAAACAAAAGAAACAAAAAAGAAAGAGTGGGGGAGGAATAAGAAAGGAAGCAAGTAATTAAAGAAAGAAAAAGAAAATAATACCTACACATTTACAGTCAGTTTTCCTAGTTACTAGCAATGTGATCCATGAGGTTTTCCAGGCAAGGATACTGGAGTGGGTTGCCATTTCCTTCTCCAGGGGATCTTCCCAACCCAGAGATCGAACCTGGGTCTCCTGCACTGCAGGCAATTCTTTACCGACTGAGCTACAAGGGAAGCCCAATGTAATCCTAGATGAGTTATATAACCTCTTAGTGTCTTCAAAATGACAATGGTGATAAAATTATTCATCTGTTAATTGATACACAGCGTTTAGAACATTTAAGCACATATTAAGGGTCATCTCAGTGTTTGCTATTATTATTTATATTGATGTTTTTATAACCATTAAAATAGCACATTGCCTAAAGAACATTATTCTAGATCATGTAACAAGAATACAAAGAAAATTGATAAAAGATAGAGACTCAGAAAAAGAAAAACCTTCTCTAGAAAAATACCCGTAGTCATGTATTTACACCGTGCCACATCCATATGTTAATATTTATATAAGTATAAAATACAACTAAAAATTTAAGTTCTGTAACTGGGATATAATTTTTGAAAATAACCTATTATTAGATTAAAAAGCAAGATAATCTATTAAAAATTATCTTCAGAATAATGGTTGGAGAAATTAGCTTTTATAAATTATATTGTAGACTACTATACTACACAGAAAGATCAAAATACTAAGATAATATTGAATTTTTTGAAGAAATAAATAAAACAGGCCAAACTGTCACTGAACTTATTTCTGTATTTTTAGTGGTAGTTTTGCAAAAATTAGCTATTTATAATTTTATCTGGAGCAAACAAAAAAATCTAAATGAATTTCTAAAAGCTAATAAAAACCAATATTTCTAGTCCTTGTCAATTTTCCATAGCCAGCATGCTTAACTTGTACATTCTTTCCCTAAAAATCTAAATTTTCATAAGTTGTGTTTCAACTTTTATATAACTATTACGATCATGCCATCTTGTGTTGGGGGCCAGTGTGAGGGACTCTGCCCAGGGCAAAGGCCATGAGGAAGGAAGCTTGGCATACGCAAAGGCGTGATCAAGCCTCAGGAAACCCCCTGTTCCCAAGCATCTACCCCAAAACTAGAGTACTTTACAGGGAGCTCTCCCCCATAACCATTTCTCTCGGAGAAGGAGTTAACTTGCAGCTCCAGTTAACAAAAATTCCTGGGCATGACAAAAGTGTTTCAACTTACAAACTCTGAAGGTTCTCTGGCCTGCCTGATCAGGTTTGTCCAGACGCATGTAATTGTTTACAACCCACCCCCCCAACTGTGAGAGACACGAGATGCTTTAAAACTTTCTAAATACAGACTCTTTTGAGAAGTTAGAAGATCATTAGTATAGTATTAGTGGGTTGAATAGGAATTATACTGGTGAAGGGTTTTTCATTTGTTGTGTCAATAATTGCTGCTAATTCCCTGCCCTGGGTGGGACAAGGGTGTCTTGGGTCAAACCTCTCTGCTGACAGACTAGCTTGTGTGACAACCTCTCAATCATAAACAGCACAGAGAGTTTGGAGTATTAGCATAGCACTTTTCTCATTGATGAGTCAATGATTGCCGCCAGGCCTCCATATCCTTAGGCGCCTGGGAATATGTTAATCAATGTATTTGGAATATAGAAAAGGAAATATAGTAGTTTTTGATGTTAGCAATACCAGACTTTTTGAGTTAATGAATTTTCTATTTTGTTATAGATCACTGTACTTTGTTATAAATCACTGTGTCCTTGCTATGTAAAAATGTAACTTTATCACTATCTTAAGACTAAGTAGATCTTAAGGGGAACATTGGTAAAAGGATTTTCATTTGTTGGGCTGATGTTTGCTGCTAAATCTTCATATTCCCCACCCTTATAATGAATATAACTAGCATATAGGAGAAATAAGTATTAACATTTAAGCATATAAGAGAAATAAGTATTAACCTTTAAGACTAATCATGTTAAACCTTAGGTTAAGTAAATTCCTTTCTTGATTGTAACTCACTACACCCTCACCCTATAGGAATGCAACTTTATTTGGAGAGTGGTGCCTGAAAAAATCACTCCTGGAAAAATAAGTTTTCTGGT
>SJYW01051529.1:289622-321619 GCA_006410735.1 Raphicerus campestris
ATAGATCACTGTACTTTGTTATAAATCACTGTGTCCTTGCTATGTAAAAATGTAACTTTATCACTATCTTAAGACTAAGTAGATCTTAAGGGGAACATTGGTAAAAGGATTTTCATTTGTTGGGCTGATGTTTGCTGCTAAATCTTCATATTCCCCACCCTTATAATGAATATAACTAGCATATAGGAGAAATAAGTATTAACATTTAAGCATATAAGAGAAATAAGTATTAACCTTTAAGACTAATCATGTTAAACCTTAGGTTAAGTAAATTCCTTTCTTGATTGTAACTCACTACACCCTCACCCTATAGGAATGCAACTTTATTTGGAGAGTGGTGCCTGAAAAAATCACTCCTGGAAAAATAAGTTTTCTGGTTAACTGACCGGTATCAGAAAGGGCCATAAAATGTCAGCAGACCTCATGGTCAGAAGATGATGTAAAAACTCATAAGACCTTTGTATAATTTTATATGAAACACCTGATTGTGACAAGGGTCAGGTCTGCTGACCCCCACGTGACTCTGTATTCATCCTTATGTGTAACAAAACATATATAAACAAACCTGAAAAATAAAGAAATGGGATCAGTGTCGGAAAGACTGATTCCCTCACTTTGTTCTTCTCTGCTTCCCATTTTTCGGGCTGAATTCCCATCTGGAGCTGGGTGCCCTCCATGTCTGCTTATTTGACCTGGTTTTCAAGCCCACACATGGCACCAGTGGCCCAACGCAGATGGTGCAAATTCCTTGCCCGGAATTTTATTGGTACCCCACGTAAACCAAATTATTTAGCCCCTTTCTCTCTCTCCTACTATTTCCTGGCCGAATTCCCATCTGGTGCATAGGACCCACCAAGCCTACTAATTTTGCCTGGGCTTCTAAGATCGGACCGGGGGGCCCTCAGTGCCTCCTCTCCTTCAGGAGAACAGGAAGACGCCTGCAGCCTACGTAGGTAATGATTGGTTCCCTGTGTTAACCAAGTTATTCGGCCTCTTTTTCTCTGCTAAATTCCTAGTCCCTCTCTATCTGTAATTAGATAGTTTTTTCTAGGACGCCTACTCCACCCCCACCTTCGAATTACCCTGGATCCACTGGGGCTGGACCCCGGCAATCTTGCCTCTTCTATCTCCTTCTGCATTCAGTCTTCTCTTTGTCATTACATTTTCTCTAAGTTTCATTTCTAGGCATCATGCCTCTAGTCTGTAGTATGTTTTTTTCTTTTTCTTTTTTTCTTCTCTGTGTGTTAAATTCACTTTATTTGGTGAATCAATAATGTTAATACCTTTGTGTGGCTCACTTGGAAGGAGACTGAAACAACTCTAAATTGGGCTTTGAACTTTCTAAATGAGCAGTAATACTGCTATTTTTTTCTTTTTTCTTTCTTTATGAACGTGGTGCCATTAGTTATAATTCTATTCAATTATCTTTTCAGCATACCTCCTTTAAGAATTTTCAAGAGGATAGAGAATATCATCAGCTGTCTTCTTAGGATATAGAAACACAAAAGGAAAACACATCTACTTGTCAGCCTGCCTTAACACTAAGCAACACCACTGCACTATTATCCCCACCAAAAATAGATGTCTTAGATTGACAAGAAATGCAGTATTTTAGGGAGATTCAGGAGCATGCAGCAGCTACCACTTGACACTCTTCTTTTCACTGGGTATGTCTCCCAGTGAGGCATACCTCTCTCTCTCACACATCTAGCAGTGAGAAGGTACTGAATTTAATCTCTTAGATTATCTGATAAATTCTATTAATATAAATCAGAACAGCTATTTTTACTAAAATTATTTTCTTTTGGATAATGAGTCATCCAGTTGTAATTAAAAAAAAAAGATTTGTTTTGCATATTCCTCTAGGTAATTAATTGTTAAGTATTTTCATCTTGTAGAAATGATTTTAGTCTGGCAGGTAGTAGGCATTTAATAAGTGTTTACTAGAAGATTAAGAGTAGAATAGGGCATATTTATTTTAAGGCATGTTCTACTTAAATATGAAAGCTTTAGAAACATGAACTATGTTTATAATGACCATTTTTCTTTGAAAAGCATTGACATAGCAAGTATTAATCAGTAGTAGGTCATTTTACATTTTTAATTACACTGTCCTGAAAATTTGTGTACATGGTCAAAAGTCTTATCTCGGGAACTTGAGATAGATGATAGATGATGGATAGATGACAGATAGATACATAGATCAAGTTTTAAACATAAACAAATTTAATCCAAACAACTATTACTAGGTAATATTAGTGCTTGGTCAGTTTTCAAGGGTGTTAGGAAAAAGGCCATTTTTGCATTCACTTGTTCTGATTTGTGCAGCTCATTCATTCTTTTTGTAAAATGATATTGACATTTCAATATTTTTTACAAACTTGAAAAAATTATCAAACACATTCAATTTTCAAATAACAAGAAAGAATCACCTGTTATCTCTGATTTACAATTTACAAAGTCTTTGCAAATAATGCTGCTAATCAGCACAACAATAGCATGGATGGGAAGTGTCTGGACAAGGATAATGGAAACACTAAGCCCTGATTGTTCTATTAAAATTGGAGCAATTCATCACTTAGCATCATTAGGCACTGATAACTTGGACCTTGTAAAGAAGACCTTTCAGAGTTTTCAGTGTTTCTTCAGTCAGCACAAAGCACTGGTTAATAAAAAAGGTACCTCCAAATTAAAATATAGATATTGCCAGCTAAGGGAATTAGCAATTTGTTAATTAGTTACATTTTAAAAAATCATTAAAATAATATATTAGGAAAAATTAAATTATAGTGAATGGGCCGTATGGATTTTTTTCTGTTTATTGTATTTCATTATGGCAATGATAAATGGCATATCACTTGTAACACTGTCATTTAATAATTAAAATGACTTTTATAATTTTGTTTACTGGTTTCTCATTTCAAGAGACTGTAATTTTGCCTTGTGATTAGTAACAAATCTCACTCAACAGCACCTTCTAATAGAACTCAGCATGGACAATTTTCCACGCAGATTCAACCTCTGCCTAAACCACACTAATCCTTTGATTGGGCTCAAGGAAAGGCTTGGATCCCTATAGAGTTCCTGACACACTGACTATTCATAAAAATTGCAACAAGGCTCTAAGCAGCCAGAAATGTAGGCCTTGCACCTGTTCTTTGCCCTTAGTGAACAGGCCATGTCATGACCCCTGTGATTCTTAATGGGACTAGACCTAATGTACTGGCCATTTGGGGGCTAAAGGGCTTTGAAGAGGTTTGGGCTTCAGGTGGTAATAGAAAGAGCATTTCAATGGCCATAAGTCATGGTTTTTTCTTTAAAGTAGACATTGTATTTTATTTACTCTTTAAACAAATTAAACAAACCAAGATATGTGGCCATTAACCACAGTAAATAGAAAAATGCAAAGTGCTTGCATATTTTGTGTTTGGGCAAGTAACAAAACAGATTTTTCTGAATGCCAATGCTTTTTGATGGTTTAGCAAACTTCTAAAGATATATTACTACTTACTGGGCTCCAGGGAACTATTTAGTCCCTATAAATAATCACCATGGTGGCCTTAAAGAATAATACATTAGTTTACACAACATGCTTATCTTTAATTAGGCAGACAAAGTTACTGGCTTTTCCGCACCTGAATTATTTGCTCCTTTTAAATATCAATGTGTTGATAATTCAAGACTCATATTGTGAGATAAGATTTGCTAGCCCATAGTTAGAGGATCATTAGAACACTATCTTCTTGTTGGCAAAATGATCCTGATGCAAAGAAAGGAGGAAATTATTCACTTTACGAAAGCTTCATTACTCAGTCAAGCAATTCAACAAGAATAACACACAAGTAAGAAAATACTCATGAGGATGACAACTATTCTGCTCACCAATTAAAATTCCAATGTAAGAGTTTTTCCCCATACCAACAAGCACTTCTACAACACAGCTGGGTATCCAATAATTCAACTCAACCCAGACACTTTCTACCCATAGACAGCACTGGATTCCAACACATCAGATTTGCTGTAGTCCTATAAGACGATCATCTATCCCTACCCCAATTTCTTTCAGATGTCAATCACAATTCCAGGTTGTGAGCTTCTGACCACAGGCTATAGACTGGAGGTTCCAAAGATTCTCTCCTTGGGTGTGATTAATTTGTGAGAATGGTTTAGAGAACTCAAGAAAAACATTTTACTCACTAGATTATCAGTTTATTATAAAGGGTGTAACTCAGACTCAGCCAAATGAAAGAAATAAACAGGGCAAATTACGTGGAAGTGTGGCATTTCCATGCTCTCTGATCAAACCATTCTCCCAGCACCTAGCTCAGTTAAAACCCCATCCTTCTGGGGTTGTTCAGAAGCTTCATTACTTAGGCACGGTTGACTAAATCACTGGCTATTGGTGAAGTGAACTCAATTTCCACCCACTTCCCCCACCCGCTTCCCTGGTGGTTCAGAGATTAAAGTGTCTGCCTGCAATGCGGGAGGCCTGGTTCAAACTCTGGATGGGGAAGATCCCCTGGAGATGGAAATGGCAGCCCACTCCAGTATTCTTGCCTGGAAAATCCCATGGATGGAGGAGCCTGGTAGGCTACAGTCCATGGGTTCGCAAAGAGTCAGACAGGTGAGGGGTGGTACTGAATGTTTACCTGGCAGCCAACCCCCAATCCTTAGGTTACCTAGTGTTGAAAGTGTAAATTGCGCAGTCATGTTCAACTCTTTGCTACCCCATGGACTGTAGCTTACCAGGCTATTCTGTCCCTACAATTCTCCAGGCAAGAATACTGAAGTGGGTTGCCATGCCCTCCTCCAGGGTATCTTCCCAACCCAGGGATCAGACTCCGGTTTCCTGCATTACAGGCAGATCCTTTTACATCTGAGCCACCAGGGAAACCCTAGGTACACTAGATGCTTACTAAAAGTCACCTCATTAATATCAAAGATGTTATTGTACTCCTCACTTAGGAGGAGGACAATTTTTTAAAAAAGCCTCAAGGCTTTTAGGAAGTCTGCTCAGGGGATGAAGAATCTCCCTGCAATACAGAAGACAAAGGAGACATGTGTTCACTCCCTGGCTTGGAAAGATTCCCTGGAGGAGGAAATGGCAACCCATTCCAGTATTCTTGCCTAGAAATTCCCAGGAACAGAAGAACCTGATGGGCTACAATCCAAAGGGTCACAAAGAGTCAGACACAACTGAGTAGTAGCACAGACAGACAGAAGTAAAAAATGGACAAGAGCAAATATATATATGAGCTGTCTACAGCAGGCTTGCCTCTGGAGGGTTGTAGATTACTGTAAAGGCTTTGGATATTTGGGGGAGTTCCATGAGGCATGGAGAACAGAGGATAAAGCCTAAGGTTTCCCTGTGCTACACAGAAGAACAGCAGAGTGATCTGTGATAGTTTGGTCAGAGTTAGGCCTAGTCAAGTGAGGCACCTCTCTCTTAAGGACGCATTTAATCTGAGTCCTTCTGGTGAGTTCTTAAATTTTGCAACTAAGGTGACTAGGTTATCTCAACCTAATTCCAACCTTCTTAGTGATAAGTGAAAAAAAAAAAATCTATACAGAAAATATACAAGCCAATCAAAACACAGGTATACGTTGGAAGTCCACAACAGCGATAAGATAAACTTCAAGCCTAGACTTTCAATTAAAAATGTCTTAGGCAAGAAATTCCCTGGTGGCCCAGTGGTTAGGATTCCAAGCTTCCATTGTAGGGAACACTGAGTACAATACCCACTTGGGGAATTAAGCTCCCACAAGCCAACCAGCATGGTCAAAATAATAAAGGAACAACAATAACACCAAAATAAATTAAAAGATCTTGGTAGGTTATGAAACAAATGCATACCTTCTCTAGATAAACTCAACATCAATCAATGCAGATAGAGTCCAAGAAATATCGGCAACTCATAACCAAAACATAAAACATGCAAGGCAATAATTTGCCATAAGAGAGAAACATAGAAACAACCAACAGAAGTTTCAGACTCTGAAACATCACATATACTGGCATTCAGTTCAGTTCAGTTCAGTTCAGTCGCTCAGTCGTGTCCAACTCTTTGCGACCCCATGAATCTCAGCACGCCAGGCCTCCCTGTTCATCACCATCTCTCGGAGTTCACTCAGACTCACGTCCATCGAGTCCATGATGCCATCCAGCCATCTCATCCTCGGTCGTCCCTTTCTCCTCCTNTTTCTAAAACAAGCTTGAACATCTGGAAGTTCACAGTTCACATATTGCTGAAGCCTGGCTTGGAGAATTTTGAGCATTATTTTACTAACGTGTGAGATGAGTGCAAGTGTGCGGTAGTTTGAGCATTCTTTGACATTGCCCTTCTTTGGGATTGGAATGAAAACTGACCTTTTCCAGTGCTGTGGACTGCTGAGTTTTCCAAACTTGCTAGCATATTCAGTGTAGCACTTTCACAGCATCATCTTTCAGGATTTGGAATAGCTCAGCTGGAATTCCATCACCTCCACTAGCTTTGTTTGTAGTGATATGTCTTAAGGGCCAGTTACTTCACATTCCAGGATATCTGGCTCTAGGTCAGTGATCACACCATTGTAATTATCTGGTTCATGAAGATCTTTTTTTTTTTTTTCCACCTCTTCTTAATATCTTTAGCTTCTGTTAGGTCCATACCATTTCTGTCCTTTACTGAGCCCATCTTTACATGGAGGGTTTTGTTGTGGCGTAATGTTTAGAATAAGATTGGTCCTCTATGCCACTAGGTTTCAGTGGGCTCCAGGAGTTGATGGTGGACAGGGAGGCCTGGCCTGCTGTGGTTCATGGTATCTCTAAGAGTCGGACACGACTGAGCAACTGAACTGGAGTATACCATTGAGGTTCAGACCTCAACTCTGGTTTGAGTCCCAGCTGGTGGCTCAGATGGTAAAGAGTCTGCCTACAATGTAGGAGACCTGGGTTTGATCCCTGGGTCTGGAAGATCTCCTGGAGAACGAAATGGCAACCCACTCCAGTACTCTTGCCTGGAAAATCCCATGGACGGAGGAGCCTGGTAGGCTACAGTCCGTGGGGTCACAAAGATTCGGACATGCCTGAGCGATTTCACTTCACTCTGCATGAAATGTTCCCTTGGTATCTCTAATTTTCTTGAAGAGATCTCTAGTCTTTCTCATTCTATTGTTTTCCTCTATTTCTTTGTGTTGACCACTGAGGAAGGTTTTCTTGTCTCTCCTTGCTATTCTTTGAAATGCTGCATTCAAATGGGTATATCTTTCCTTTTCTCCTTTGCTTTAGACTTCTCTTCTTTTCGTAGTATTTGTAAAGCCTCTTCAGATAGCCATTTTGCTTTTTTGCATTTCTTTTTCTTGGGGATGGTTTTGATTCCTGTCTCCTGTACAATGTCATATACCTCTGTCCATAGTTCATTAGATACTGTCTATCAGATCTAGTCCCTTAAATCCATTTCTCACTTTCACTGTATAGTCATAAGGGATTACTTGTCTACAGTTCATTGGATACCCCACAACTCTCTCCTGTCTCTCAAAATTTTCATCTTTTGCCAACAGGCATTATTACCAGTCTGGTTCCTAGAACAACTTGAATTTAAAGCCTGGGGAATTGGAAGAAACAGCACAGGGAGACTGGATTCGCTCTGAAAGAGAGGTCTTTCACAATAAGAAGGCAACATTAAAATGTAGGTGCCTGGTAGGGAAAAAAAAATATGACGTTCAGAACATAAAATAATACAACTCCTAAAAATTAGTATTTTAAGTTACAAAATGAGATAAAGCCACTACTTCTCTACTTCTCTTCCCTAAGACTACTTCATCTTAAACATTTGCATTTACAGATAACATTTTAAATCATTTTTAAAAGTTTTCCTAATTTTTCTGGTTTACATTAATGCTAATTACTATTATAGCATTAAATTTTATTTTCTACAAATTTGTATTGCTAATGTGGATAATTCATTCTAATGCCAACTTAAAAGGTGCACATATGCATACTTGCTTACATATCTAAGTGCCACTTATAATCCAATATGTCTTTCCACTTTCATCAAAACCTGCTTTGGGACCCATTTGTTTCATCTCAGTAAACAAAATCCCTTTTCTATTAGTAGCTCACACTAACATCCTTGGTCCTATCCCTGTGTTCTTTTTTTCCCCTCATACCTCACATCAAAGTTATTAGATCTATTTTTTTTTTTTTTGAACCTAACAGCATCTAAGAAACTTCAGTATTTCCAGCTTACTCCAAATCATCAGCATCTAAACCAATGTAATGAAATAGTACAATGACATAAGGGTCACCCATCATTCAATATTGCCCCAGTAGAGGCTGTTTTCTAAGCAGTATTTAGTTTGTTACCACTTCTTTGCTCAGATTGCCTAGTGGCTTCTTGTCACACACATAATAAATCCAGAGTATTTTCCATGTGCCCTAAATCTCCAGGGCCTTCCCTGGTAACTAAGCTGATAAAGAATCTGCCTTCAATGCAGGAGACCCCACTTCTGTTCCTGGGCCAGAAAGATCCCCTGTAAAAGGGATTGGCTACCCTCTCTAGTATTCCTGGGCTCCCCTGATGGTTCAGAGGATAAAGAATCTGCCTGCAATGTGGATGACCTGGATTCAGTCTCTGGGTTGGGAAGATCCCCTGGAGGAGGATTCTTGACTGGAGAATCCCATGGAGAGAGGAGTCTGGCAGGCTATATATAGTTCACGGGGCCGAAAAGAGTCAGACATGACTGAGTAACTGAGCACAGCAGGACATAAAATTCTGGTGCTGGTTTAATCACTAAGTTGTGTCACATTGTTGGGACTCTATGAACTATATTCTGCCAGACTCCTCTATCCATGAGATTTTCTAAGATTTGGAAGTCACATCTCCTGTATTGCAAGTGGATTCTTCACCACTGAGCCAAGAATCCACCTGCCAATGCTGGAGACATGAGTTATATTCCTGGGTGAGGAAGATTACCCAAAGGAGGAAATGGCAACCACTGCAGTATTCTTGCCTGGGAAAGTCTATGGCAAGAGTAACAAGAGTGAGCATGTATGCAAAGCAACCCAACATAAAGCTCTGACCGCATCTCCTTTCTGTTCTCACTCTCAACCCATATTTCCTAAGCTCTTCCTTCTCATAATTCAGTGACCATCGCATACTGGTCTCAGCTCTTCTCAACCACATAAACTGTCCTGTTTCAGGGCCTTTGTCTACACTGTTACCAAAGATCCATTTGAATCACCTGGCTACTTTCAGCTCTTTCTGAATCTCCTCTTCAGAGGGGCTGTTCCTTACCATCCTGTATCCATAGCTTTTCACGCATGCAGTTCCCCTAAATCCCTAATCTGTATTGGGTTTCTGCATAGTGCTTGTATCAATTAATGTATTCCATTTATTTCCAAGTTTTAATTTTTTAGTCATTAACCTCCCCTACAGTGCAAACGTTATGCAGGTAAAATCTTTCTTTTATTCATTTTTAAACTTTGAGTCCCCCAAACTGTACCTGGCACATATTTGAGATGCAATGAATTATTTGTCAAGAGAATAAATGGACTTAAAAAGGAGTTGTCAAGAAAAAATTGTTTAAATTTCACAAATAGTAATAACTGTAAGAACTACTTATGGACTTCCTTATACATTTTTGTCAGTAATTCAATAGATATAAAGTATAAAAAAGTCTACATCTTAATTTGACCTAAATTTAAGTGAGGCAGATATCTTGGTTTTCAAAAAAATAATGCATGAGATGATTAATGATAAAAGCTTCAATTCCTGGGTCCTTGTGTTTAGAAAAAGGACAAGAAGTTGGCGAGAATGATAATTTCTTTCTTTTTGTTTTATTTAGAGTTTGGAAGCCACTCTATATAGATCAAGAAAGCCAAACTAGTATTAATATTAGCATTTGAGCACAAGTTGCTCACCTTTTTCTCTGATAAAGTCAGTTGTCCTTAGTGAAAGAGTATTTCACCTTTAAGTAAAAGCACCTTGGGGAGGAGGAAGGGACAAACCAGTGCCATTTAGCATTCAAGTGTATTCCTAGCCCAATACACTTTCTACTGGGCTATCCGGATTAGTTCCTTGGTCCACGGCGGTCACCCAGTTTCCTATACTTTGAAATTTTAAGCTAAGCTGAGCTATTCCAGATTATTCTGAAAGAGCTTCTTGAAATAAGTAGTCAATTAAAAATACTGCAGTGATTATCTTCTGTTTGTCACAGGGAATGAGAAGCAAAGGAATTTGTTTCATAGGAAAAAAGGAAAATAAAAGCAGACAAGAGGTGGAGAGAGAGAGAGAAAGGTAAAAGACAAAATTGAAAAATATTGCCCATTCTCTTGATGACATTCTCCCATTTCTACTAAGAGTCTGGGTTGCACTTCTGTTATGCTTTAAGAGACACACATGTAGCCTTGATTTTTTTACTATCTATTTTATATGTATTCACTTGTTAGTCTCGCTTAAGCTGTCGCCAATAGCTTTCTATTACTTGGAAATTCTTGATTATCATGTGGGAATCCAAATGAACACTAATCTTCATTAACACATCTTCTTTTAGCCAACCATGTATGCCTAATTATTAAGTTAAAAATAATATGATTGCTCGCTTACTGGTATAGTATGGAGAACTGAAAGAACAAAATATATTCTCTGTCTTCAAAAAAGATTACTAGGAGAAGTTTTACCTGCCTATCTGGAAGGCTGACTTGCAGAGCGAGGTCATTTTTGAGTTTCAGATGAGATATGCAAATAATGAGTGCAAAAAAAAAAAAATGGGGTGGGGTTCTGGTTTTGTGTTAAATTATCACAAAAATAGTTGGTCTGTTTTTTTCACTGTGTTACAGGAGAGAAAATTTGAACATATATGATTTGAGATTCAAATTCTCTGGAAGTACATGCTGGGTGTTTGGTTATAAAGTACCTACATGTTAATATAATTGTGCTTTTTGGAAGGCCAAACTTTAGGCCGAAAAGACAGAAGTAAAAACTGCTAATTGAAAAGCCAATGTCTGCAGAGAACCACAATCTATGCAGTGTGATTTGGGCTTGTGATAAGCATTAGAGATTTGAAAAGCTCTCATTTCTAAATTTTTCTTCTTTCAGTGCCCAGTATAAATGCAAAAATTTAAAATTTGCTTCCAGTTACTTAATTTGATTTTTTAAGAAAAATGATCCTGTTTCCTTAGACTCTATAGCCAGAAATTAAACTTGTGAAACAAATTATTGCCTCCTCTTAATTATTTCACAATGTAAAAAAGTAGACAAAAAAAGAAAAATGTCACTGTCTTACTTATCACATGAAATGAATTTTATTTAAGTAGACTCCTGTGAAAAATTCCTTATTTTATAATATGCTTAATGAACAAAACCACATGTTTGCCTAACAGATAAAGCAATTTGACATTTAAAAAAGTATTATTCAGTCTACATACTTCCATCAGCTGCTCATAAACAACAAATGAAACAACTGATATTCCCAAAATATAAAAGGATTATAAATAAATATGTACTCATGCTCAGAGATGTATGTTTCTTATTTTTTCTTAGAAGCCATCTGTAATTCCAGANATTCAGTCTACATGCTTCCAACAGCTGCTCATAAACAACAAATGAAACAACTGATATTCCCAAAATATAAAAGGATTATAAATAAATATGTACTCATGCTCAGAGATGTATGTTTCTTATTTTTTCTTAGAAGCCATCTGTAATTCCAGAACTGGGACAGTTTACTGATCTAACACACATCTGTGTCATGTGACTCTGTGGCCTCATTTGCAATCAGTGCTTCCCCAGAAGGGTTATACAATTATGTCATCCCTGTGGAGTCTAGAATAATACAGTATTCTTGTATGGAAATGAGAGGACTTGAGAGTTTATGCAAGAGCCACATGGGGCTTCAGAGCCTTTGAATAAGTACCACTACTCCATAGGGACTGTGAGATGTGTGGATAGCCACACTTTGTGCATTATTTTGCTAAGTGAGGTCATGGATCATGAACAAAATCTCTGTAGAAGTTTTATTTGTTAACAAATTGTTTCAGCATACTGAGTGTCATATTTTGTAAGTATCATATCATATGATAAGAAGCATATCAGGTCTGACAGCTCCCACTTTGCTCCTTGGGAACCCAGATTGGGTCTATGGCTACCCTGGTACTGGGAATTTTAACTTAATTTTCTCTTCTATACTTGCTTTCTCCCCTCGTTTCTGTACATTTGGGATGTCCTGAAATCAAAGGATTGTGAGCTCTCCTACTTGCTTCAAGTTTCTAGTCAAGTGGGCCTTAGGGAAGCATCACTATGAAAAAAGCAAATGGAGGTGATGGAATTCCAGTTGAGCTTTTTCAAATCCTAAAAGATGATGCTGTGAAAGTGCTACACTCAGTATGCCAGCAAATTTGGAAAACTCAGCAGTGGCCACAGGACTGGAAAAGTTCAGTTTTCATTCCAATCCCAAAGAAAGACAATGCCAAAAAATGTTCAAACTACCACACAATTGCAACTTGTCTCACATGCTAGCAAAGTAATGCTCAAAATTCTCCAAGCCAGGCTGCAACAGTACATGACCCATGAACTTCCAGATGTTCAAGCTGGATATAGAAAAGGGAGAGGAGCCAGAGATCAAATTATCCACATCCAGTAGATCATCAAAAAAGCATGAGAGTTCCAAAAAACATCTACTTCTCCTTTATTGATTATGCCAAAGCCTTTGACTGTGTGGATCACAACAAACTGTGGAAAATTCTTCAAGAGATGGGAATACCAGACCACCTGACCTGCCTCTTGAGACATCTGTACACAGGTCAAGAAGCAGCAGTTAGAACTGGATATGGAACAACAAACTGGTTTCAAATAGGGAAAGGAGTACGTCAAGGCTGTATATTGTCACCCTGCTTATTAAACTTTTATGCAGAGTACATCATGAGAAATGCTGGACTGGATGAAGCACAAACAGGAATCAAGATTGCCAGGAGAAATATCAATAACCTCAGATATGCAGATGACACCTCCCTCATGGCAGAAAGTGAAGAAGAACTAAAGAGCTTCTTGATGAAAGTGAAAAGGGGAGATTGAAGAAGTTGGCTTAAAACTCTACATTCAGAAAACTAAGATCATGGCATCTGGTCCCATCACTTCATGGCAAATAGATGGGGAAACAATGGAAACAGTGACAGACTTTATTTTCTTGGGCTCCAAAATCACTCCAGATGGTGACTGTAGCCATGAAATTAAAAGATGCTTACTCCTTGGAAGAAAAGTTATGACCAACCTAGATAGCATGTGAAAAAGCAGGGACATTATTTGCCAACAAAGGTCCATCTAGTTAAAGCTATGGTTTTTCCAGTAGTCATGAATGGATGTGAGAGTTGGACTATAAAGAGAGTTGAGTGCTGAAGAATTGTTGTTTTTGAACTGTGGTGTTGGAGAAGACTCTTGAGAGTCCCTTGGAGTGCAAGGAGATCAAACCAGTCAATCCTAAAGGAAATCAGTACTGAATATTCATTGGAAGTACTGATGTTGAAGCTGAAACTCCAATACTTTGGCCACCTGATGCAAAGAACTGCCTCATTTGAAAAGACCCTGATGCTGGGAAAGATTGACGGCAGGAAGAAAAGGGGACTTCAAAGGATGGGATGGTTGAATGGCATCACCAACTCCATGGACGTGAGTTTGAGCAGGATCCAAGAGTTGATGATTGATTGAGAAGCCTGGCATGATGCAGTTCATGGGGTCACAAAGATTCAGACGCGACTGAGCGACTGAACTGTACTGAAGTTTCTAGGCTTTTCTTGGACAGCAAGTTCTCCCCCAAAGCTCAAGCAGATTTTGGAGTCCCTCAGGTCCGGGAGGATGGAGAATGAATTTTGACACAGGTTTGGCCAACACACAATGAACCTTAGGAAGTCTGATTGATCAGTGCCTGAGCTACTTAGCAACCAAGAAATAAGTTTCTGCTGAGGTTTCCAAAAATTGAAAGAATCATAATCCCTCTAACTGAGAAATAATGTCAACCGACTAGACTTCATCATGATCTGTATTCATCTGCTAAGTGTTGGAACCAGCTGCCCAGAGCAAGGCAGGCAGGCTGTGTGTGCAAGGTACCGGCCTCTTCTAGTGATGCTAGTCTTCCCAGAGCCAGAGTAAGCCCCTGCAGCCACGAAGGCAGGAAGCCACAGTGCTGGGTTGACAGCTGCAGTAACATAAAGTGTCTGACTGCTTCCCGGGAAGAGCAGAGCTTCCTTGCTCTTAATGACACCAGATGGCACACCGGGGACCCTCAGGATGCTGGGTTTGCATATGTGATGACCTTATGAGGAAAACTGGGAGAAGAGAGAAGATGGCAAGTGCTCAGGGGAATCTGGAGAGAGTGTTCCTGGAAGAGCAAGGGGAAAGGTTGGTTTTCCTAACTGTGGAATTGAGATTTCTAACTCAAGGTTTCTTTCTTTTGTTTTGGAGTTCTTTTAGTTCTTCCATGTGGTTCATTTGTTTATTACTAAGACTTTGGAAGCACTTAAAAGATGTGTTAGTGTGAGGGGTAGTGAGTAACAATGACAAAACACAGACAGGCAGGGTTTGCACATACATCTCTTTAAACAAAACTGAGAAATTCTCAAGGTAAAAATATAGAAAAAGATATGAATTTTCAAAGAGAAAATTCCAAGTCCATGCCACAAAAATCTAGTACCCAGAAATATTATTCTGTGAAATATGTAGTTCCTTTTTTCTCTCTCTCTTTTAAATGATTTCATTTGTCCTTCTGCCCCAAAGCATATTAATATTTTTTTAAAGGGCCCCATAAAATAAATAAAAAGAAAGAAAACATTGTTTTCTAATATTTGGGCACATGGGAATTTTAAAACCTGCCTGAGAGTTAATCCACTATATACCAGATGGTTTCACGGTTAACTGTCTTCGAATTTCCCTTTGAAACCTAATAGTGAATAAAAGGACAATGCAAATGATCATTGCTTATGAAAGTTCAATGAGAAAAAAGTCACTCACCCCACCACTCTCCATTATGACACACGTGCAAAAGGACAGAGCTCCAAAACCCTGAGGTGGTCCTCCTACATGTTCCATTTGACAGTGCTTTCTACTAGGTTAAAGATTTGAAATGGGATACTACAAAATGTCATGTTTTAATATCTTATGGGTACAGTGTCTGATAACACTGTTTCCTTTTTAGTAATATTCACATGGTGGATGGTTGATGGATGTGTGTAGGGAAAATNCAGTTAGAACTGGATATGGAACAACAAACTGGTTTCAAATAGGGAAAGGAGTACGTCAAGGCTGTATATTGTCACCCTGCTTATTAAACTTTTATGCAGAGTACATCATGAGAAATGCTGGACTGGATGAAGCACAAACAGGAATCAAGATTGCCAGGAGAAATATCAATAACCTCAGATATGCAGATGACACCTCCCTCATGGCAGAAAGTGAAGAAGAACTAAAGAGCTTCTTGATGAAAGTGAAAGGGGGAGATTGAAGAAGTTGGCTTAAAACTCTACATTCAGAAAACTAAGATCATGGCATCTGGTCCCATCACTTCATGGCAAATAGATGGGGAAACAATGGAAACAGTGACAGACTTTATTTTCTTGGGCTCCAAAATCACTCCAGATGGTGACTGTAGCCATGAAATTAAAAGATGCTTACTCCTTGGAAGAAAAGTTATGACCAACCTAGATAGCATGTGAAAAAGCAGGGACATTATTTGCCAACAAAGGTCCATCTAGTTAAAGCTATGGTTTTTCCAGTAGTCATGAATGGATGTGAGAGTTGAACTATAAAGAGAGTTGAGTGCTGAAGAATTGTTGTTTTTGAACTGTGGTGTTGGAGAAGACTCTTGAGAGTCCCTTGGAGTGCAAGGAGATCAAATCAGTCAATCCTAAAGGAAATCAGTACTGAATATTCATTGGAAGTACTGATGTTGAAGCTGAAACTCCAATACTTTGGCCACCTGATGCAAAGAACTGCCTCATTTGAAAAGACCCTGATGCTGGGAAAGATTGACGGCAGGAAGAAAAGGGGACTTCAAAGGATGGGATGGTTGAATGGCATCACCAACTCCATGGACGTGAGTTTGAGCAGGATCCAAGAGTTGATGATTGATTGAGAAGCCTGGCATGATGCAGTTCATGGGGTCACAAAGATTCAGACGCGACTGAGCGACTGAACTGTACTGAAGTTTCTAGGCTCTTCTTGGACAGCAAGTTCTCCCCCAAAGCTCAAGCAGATTTTGGAGTCCCTCAGGTCCAGGAGGATGGAGAATGAATTTTGACACAGGTTTGGCCAACACACAATGAACCTTAGGAAGTCTGATTGATCAGTGGCTGAGCTACTTAGCAACCAAGAAATAAGTTTCTGCTGAGGTTTCCAAAAATTGAAAGAATCATAATCCCTCTAACTGAGAAATAATGTCAACCGACTAGACTTCATCATGATCTGTATTCATCTGCCTAGTGTTGGAACCAGCTGCCCAGAGCAAGGCAGGCAGGCTGTGTGTGCAAGGTACCGGCCTCTTCTAGTGATGCTAGTCTTCCCAGAGCCAGAGTAAGCCCCTGCAGCCACGAAGGCAGGAAGCCACAGTGCTGGGTTGACAGCTGCAGTAACATAAAGTGTCTGACTGCTTCCCGGGAAGAGCAGAGCTTCCTTGCTCTTAATGACACCAGATGGCACACCG
Source organism: Raphicerus campestris (assembly GCA_006410735.1). Classification (NCBI taxonomy): domain Eukaryota; kingdom Metazoa; phylum Chordata; class Mammalia; order Artiodactyla; family Bovidae; genus Raphicerus; species Raphicerus campestris. The sequence goes on from SJYW01051529.1 coordinate 306,291, forward strand.
GGGACCCTCAGGATGCTGGGTTTGCATATGTGATGACCTTATGAGGAAAACTGGGAGAAGAGAGAAGATGGCAAGTGCTCGGGGGAATCTGGAGAGAGTGTTCCTGGAAGAGCAAGGGGAAAGGTTGGTTTTCCTAACTGTGGAATTGAGATTTCTAACTCAAGGTTTCTTTCTTTTGTTTTGGAGTTCTTTTAGTTCTTCCATGTGGTTCATTTGTTTATTACTAAGACTTTGGAAGCACTTAAAAGATGTGTTAGTGTGAGGGGTAGTGAGTAACAATGACAAAACACAGACAGGCAGGGTTTGCACATACATCTCTTTAAACAAAACTGAGAAATTCTCAAGGTAAAAATATAGAAAAAGATATGAATTTTCAAAGAGAAAATTCCAAGTCCATGCCACAAAAATCTAGTACCCAGAAATATTATTCTGTGAAATATGTAGTTCCTTTTTTCTCTCTCTCTTTTAAATGATTTCATTTGTCCTTCTGCCCCAAAGCATATTAATATTTTTTTAAAGGGCCCCATAAAATAAATAAAAAGAAAGAAAACATTGTTTTCTAATATTTGGGCACATGGGAATTTTAAAACCTGCCTGAGAGTTAATCCACTATATACCAGATGGTTTCACGGTTAACTGTCTTCGAATTTCCCTTTGAAACCTAATAGTGAATAAAAGGACAATGCAAATGATCATTGCTTATGAAAGTTCAATGAGAAAAAAGTCACTCACCCCACCACTCTCCATTATGACACACGTGCAAAAGGACAGAGCTCCAAAACCCTGAGGTGGTCCTCCTACATGTTCCATTTGACAGTGCTTTCTACTAGGTTAAAGATTTGAAATGGGATACTACAAAATGTCATGTTTTAATATCTTATGGGTACAGTGTCTGATAACACTGTTTCCTTTTTAGTAATATTCACATGGTGGATGGTTGATGGATGTGTGTAGGGAAAATTGTCCCTTACTTCACTATTATATCTCCTGTATACCTCACAATAAACATTTTTATAAGTAGACAAAGTTTTATAGCCATACCTTCATAGCAATGAAAATGTTAGCAAACTACTTTCAGTAATGGAGGGTTGTTTTTTGTTTGTTTGTTTATTTGCTTGTTTTGTAAGTCCTCCTTGGCTTCTTTTTTGGCTAAACTCTAATTTGGAATATTATGGAGAGAAAAAGGAGAAAAGTCATATTTTAGACTACTATTCTGGAGAATAATCTTGACTTGGAATGTAATCTTCTGTCATAATATGTTATGAAAGCACACACATGGATGGTTTCATAATTATAGCATTCAGAGCTATAAACGCCAGACTGAAGATTACAAATCTACTTTCATTATAAGCGCTTGTTTTCAATCACTGATAACATTTGAAAAATTGTCCTTGAAACTAAAATTCTTACAATATAACAAAAGAAAAGTAAGATGTGACTAACTGACATGTCAAAATGGGAGTAAAGGAGTGGAAGATGTTGAGGGGTGAATGCTTCTTTATTAATAAAGTATGTTCCCTGAATAAGAACCTTAGCCCTTATGATTTCACCTGAAAACCTCCAGTGTAGGCTGAGGCCATTCAATGACAGCATCAAGCCCACCTTCTGAATAATTCATGGACCCAGTCTGCTATTAAGAAGACAGGTATAATTTTCTTCTGAATTGCTTGTTGTTTAAGCAGTATATATGTATCAGATAATTTTTAATCTTCCACTCCATTTTCTCAATAGTCATTTAAATGATAAAAGTCAAATCATTACAAGCTTGAATGAAAAAAAAATACTCTAAACTTTCATAGAAATGCATGTTGTCACTTGAGATAAAACTTTTAATATTCTGGTCCTCTTTCTTGAAAAATTCAAAGAGTAATCGTTAGAATGTGATACACATTTTAAAAATCACCACATGCATGAAGGAAAAATGGCTTTCAGAGTCATTGGAAAAGTTGAGAAATGTAAGGAGATAAAAATGTAAAATGCAAAGTGCTGGAAAAGGACTCATATAGAGTTATCTTTGAGTTTATAAAACCTTCTTTGCAGTTGTTTTGAATGCTTTTTTCAATCTCCCTAGTATACATATACTTTAAAAAGTGACAAGACATTCCAATTTTGATGAGAAGATACAGTATAATCATTGCACAGTCAATGCAACTTGAACCAAATCCCCCTGATTTCAGGTAAAATTAGAAATTGAATTAAATTTGCTCTAAAACACTTAGATAGAAAACTTGGTGGGGAGAGATTTGGCAAAAACCAGTCTATATATTTTTGTATACATTAATTTTATGTAAAATATTCTTTCAACTAAATTTTTGAAATATTTGTTCTATCCATGCCAATTTGAAAGAGTGGACTACAGATGTTTCCTTAATTTTTATATTTTTCAAATGATATTAGAATGTGTGTGTGTGTGTGTGTGCATGCTCGGTTGTTCAATCATGTTGGCTCTCGGTGATCCCTTGGACTGTAGTCCACCAGCCTCTTCTGTCCGTGGGATTTTCCAGGCAAGAATACCAGAGTGGGTTGCCATTTACTCCTCCAAGGGATCTTTCCAATCTGTCCCATTTCTCTTGCACTGCAAGTAGCTTCTATACAGCTGAGCCACCGAGGAAACCAAATATTAGAATACTTTAGACTAATATGGTTTGGTCCATTCTTGCGGCTGCAATAAAATACCACAGACTCGGTGGCTTGTAAATGACAGAAATTTATTTCTCAGTTCTGGGGATAGGTTGGAAGCTCAAGGTAAGGATATCAGCATGGTTAGATTCTTATGAAGGCCCTCTTCTGGGGTGCAGACTAATGAGTTCCTGCTGTATCCTCACACAGTTGATAGTGTAAAGGATCTCTCTGAGACCTCTTTTATAAGGCCACCAACCTGCTTGTGAACTAATCATCCCCCAAAGATCCTACCTGGGGCATTAGGTTCTCAACAAATAAATTTTGAGAGACTATAAATTTCCAATCTATAGCAGAGTAATATGAGTTCCTACAGTATCTAATATCTGTGAATCTTTAATTCTAAAAGTTATTTTTATCATATACAGAAGAGTATTTGTTGCATATCTATTTTTGTATTAAAAAGTTCACATGCATCATTTTATTAATATTTAGCATTATCCACATCTTGGTGTGTGTGTTCAATCATGTCTCACTCTTGGTGGCACCATGGACTGTAGCCCTCCAAGCTGTTCTGTCCATGGAATTTTCTGGGCAAGAATATTTGAGTAGATTGCCATTTTCATACTCCAGGAGATCTCTCCATCTCAGGAATCAAACCTGCCTCTCTTGCATCATCTGTATTGGCAAGCAGCTTCTTTACCACTAGTGCCACCTGCGAAGCCCCAATATCTTGATAGAAAACACAACAGAGATATCTCAAGATGTTTCACTTTCAAATACTAGCTCAGTGTCCACTCAATTTCTCTTTCACACTATCATAACCATTTCCTCAACATAATCAGTATCATTCTTTCCCCAAAATACTAAATGCCATGTATTTCATTTTTTCAATCTCTATAATCACTGCACCTCTTTGGCCTAAAGAAGATCTTCTTTCTATCTTCCAACTTTCTTTTTTCTCTCAGTCTATTAGCATTTCTCAATTGGCTTCATCTTCAAATTAGATTCTGCAAGGTATCCCCATAACCACTTTCCTGACAGTATCCTTATCTCACTTGCTTCCTTGCTCCCTCACTGGTCCTGCAGTCAGGGTCTAGAAGCTAGACATCAACCATCCATTTTCACCACTCCTACAGTTGAACTGCGGAAGGTCACAGTATAAAATGTTATGATCTGTCAGGTTATCACTAGCGATATGGGATCCTCATTTGTTTTGAATTCTTCAGGCTTCATGCTGGACAGTTTCAATTCCCATTTCCCAGAGGAAATGTTCCAAACATCCATATTTTTCTGCTGGGGTCCAGCCCCGGTGGAACCAGGGTAATTCGAAGGAGAGACGGAGTAGGCATCCTAGGAAAAAACTTATTTAATTACAGATATATAGAGAGATTAGAAATGGATAGTGTAGTAGGAAAATTAGTGGAGAAAAAGAGGCTGAATAACTTGGTTTATGCGGAATACCAATCACCACCTACGTAGGCCACAGGCATCTTTCCATTCTCCCGAAGGAGAAGAGGCACTGAGGCCTCCCTGGTCCAATCTTAGAATCCCAGGTACAATTAGCAGGCTTGGTGAGTACCCACATTCCAGATGGGAATTCAGCCAGAAGAGGAAAGAAAGAGTGACATGGGGGAATCAGTCTTTCGAAACTAATCCCATTTTTTATTTTTCAGGTTTGCTTATATACTTTTTGTTATACATAGGGATGAATACAGAGTCACGTGGGGGTCAGCAGACCTGATCCTTGTTACAATCATGTGCTTCATGTAAAATTATACAAAGGTCTTATGGGTTTTACATCATCTTCTGGCCATGAGGCTTGCTGACATTTTATGGCCCTTTCTGATAATGGTCAGTCAACCAGAAAACTTATTTTTTCCAGGGGTGATTTTTTCTTAAATCAGGTGCCACCCTCCAAATAAAGTTGCATTTCTGTAGGGTGAGGGTGTAGTGAGTTACAACTAAGAAAGGAATTTACTTAGCCTAAGGTTTAACATGATTAATCTTAGAGGTTAATACTTATTTTTCCTATACACTAGTTATATTCATTATAAGGGCAAGGAATATGGAGATTTAGCAGCAAATATTGGTTCAACAAATGAAAACCCTTCACCAGTGTTCCCCTTAAGGTCTATTTAGTCTTAAGATAGTGACAAAGTTACATTTTTACATAGCAAGGAAACAGTGATTTATAACAAAGTACAGTGATCTATAACAAAAGAGAAAATTCATTAACTCAAAAAATCTAGTATTGCTAACATTAAAAACTACTATATTTCCTCTTCTATATTCCAAATATGTTGATTAATATATTCCAAGGTGAAGGATATGGAGGCCTGGTGGCAATCATTGATTCAACAATGAGAAAAGCCCTATGCTAAGTAAGACTTTCAAAATACTCCAAACTCTCTGTGCTGTTTATGGTTGAGAAGTTGTCAAACAAGCTAGTCTGTCAGCAGAGAGATTTGACCTGAGACATCCTTGTCACACCCAGGGCAGGGAATTAGCAGTAATTATTGGCACAACAAATGAAAAATCCCTTCACCAATATAATTCCTAATCAACCCACTATACTATACTAATAATTTTCTTTTTTTTACTTTATTTATTTATTTTTAATACTTTATCCTATGTTACAATACTGTATTGGTTTTGCCATACATTGACATGAATCAGCCACAGGTGTACACGATCTCCCAATGCTGAAGCCCCCTCCCACCTCCCACCCCATATCATCTCTCTGGATCATCCCATGCACCAGCCCCGAGCGTCCTGTATCCTGTATTGAACATAGACTGGTGCTTCGTTTCTTATATGATAGTATACATGTTTCAATGCCATTCTCCCAAATCATCCCACCCTCTCCCTCTCCCTCAGAGGCCAAAAGTCCATTCTATACCACTGTGTCTCTTTTGTTGTCTCACATACAGGGCCATCATTACTCTCTTTCTAAATTCCATATATATGTGTCAGTATACTGTATTGGTGTTTTTCTTTCTGGCTTACTTCACTCTGTATAATCGGCTCCAGTTTCATCCATCTCATTAGAACTGAGTCAAACTTATTCTTTTTAAGGGCTGAGTAATACTCCATTGTGTATATGTACCACAGCTTTCTTATCCACTCATCTGCTGATGAACATCTAGGTTGTTTCCATGTCCTGGCTATTATAAACAATGCTGCAATGAACATTGGGGTACATGTGTCTCTTTCAATTCTGGTTTCCTTGGTGTGTATGCCCAGCAGTGGGATTGCTGGGTCATAAGGCAGAAACTATAAAATTCCTAGAGGAGAACATAGGAAAAACACTCTCCAACATAAATCACAGCAGGATCCTCTATGATCCACCTCCCAGTATACTGGAAATAAAAGCAAAAATAAACAAATGGGATCTAATTAAAATTAAAAGCTTCTGCACAACAAAGGAAACTATGAGTATGGTGAAAAGACAGCCTTCTGAATGGGAGAAAACAATAGCAAATGAAGCAACTGACAAACAACTAATCTCAAAAATATACAAGCAACTTATGCAGCTCAACTCCAGAAAAATAAATGATCCAATCAAAAAATGGGCCAAAGAACTAAATAGGCATTTCTCCAAAGAAGACATACAGATGGCTATCAAACACATGAAAAGATGCTCAACATCACTCATTATCAGAGAAATGCAAATCAAGACCACAATGAGGTATCATTTCACACCAATCAGAATGGCTGCAATCCAAAAATCTACAAGCAATAAGTGCTGGAGAGGATGTGGAGAAAAGGGAACCCTCTTACACTGTTGGTGGGAATGCAAACTAGTACAGCCACTATGGAAAACAGTGTGGAGATTCCTTAAAAAATTACAAATATACTATACTAATAATTTTCTAACTTCTCAAAAAAGTCTGTATTTAGAAAGTTTTAAAGCATCTTAAGCCTCTCATGGTTGGGAGGCTGTATACAATCACATGTGGCCGGACGAACCTGCTCAGGTAGGCTAGAGAATCTTCAGATGAGCTTGTAAGTTGAAACAGTCTTATCACCCCCAGGAATTTTTATTAACTGGAGCTGCAAGTTAACTCCTTCTCTGAGAGAAATGGTTATGGGGAAGAGACCCCGTAAAGTCAGGTGTGTAGGTGAGAACATAAAACAGACTCTGGTTTTGGGGGTAGATGCTCGGGAACAGGGGGTTTCCTGAGGTTTGATCACTTCTTTGCATATGCCAAGCCTCCTTCCTCATGACCTTTGCCATGGGTGGAGTTCCTCATGCTGGCTCCTGGCATTTCTCCATCACCAATTATTTAACCATTGCTGTCCCAATTCTTCTTCTCTGATGCTTTGTACTAGCTCCTACTTTCCATATCATTAAGAAAATATAAGTTATTACAGATAAGTTCTTTAGAATACACAACTTCAAAGTCTTATCCATGCAATAACATCTACGCTCCTTTCCTACAAGTCTTAGAGAAAAAGAAGTCTGTCCTTTTATTCAAGTGCTATTCCTCAAGGTATGGGCCAATTGTCACCTTTCTGGTCTCCTGCTGGTCTTGTTTTATCACCTTTTCACTTATGCACTTTCAATTTCTTCTTCTCCATTACTATCATCTTGTTTTCCCTCAGTCTATAAATAGGTAAAGTATAAATATTCCTATCACTTCTATTAATTTCTGACTTTTAAACCAGGCTTTTAAAGTACTTCTCATTTACTTTTTCAACACACATTTGTCTTGCACTCATGAATGTCTGTAATTCCAGTGACACACCTCATTATGGAATCAAATTTAGTGTCTATTTCTTATTTTTTTCTCTTAGTTAACTCTCTATGAATTTACTCTTTCTTTTTCAAAGTTTGTTCCTTCCTCTAAGTTTTGAAACCAGACAATTCTGATTCCCTGCTTTCTTCTATGATTACTACTTCAAATATCACCCTAATCATCCTCTTCTTATGCCTATATGTTCAAAGTAGATGTATCCAGAATTCTGTACTGGATTCTCCTGACTATAACACATTTAATGTAATCTCCTTTATTAGTATAGTTTTTAATTTCAAATACTGTTCTGTGATCATCAAGTGTATACCTTAAAGTAAAATCTGAGCTTCAGTATTTTTCACCTGAACACTCATAGACACTTTAAGTTCCATTAAGAAGTAACTGAACTCTTTCATTGTCTTCATCTTCCATTTTAATTCCTTATTTATCTAGGATGGTTGCACTAGAGACTTCCCAATGAAAAGTAGCCTTGGATTTCTCACTCGTGTTCCTGATTGAAATTAATTGTTATATAAGTAATCTCTTAATATATATTAAATATCCCATGTGTTTGATAATAAGCTGCTATATCTTCATGTTAGGCTTTAATATCTCTCACCATAACTATTGAAAATCTCTTGTTTTTGAATCTTTTCTCTTAATTCATTCTCCACATGATCAAGAGAGTTGAGTTAGTTCATTAAAAGAAATGGCACTTTAATTAGTGAGTAGGGTGAAAATATAACTTCGAACAACACAAAAGAACATATACTGAAAGTCTTGAATCTCCCTCCTGCTTTACTCTAGGCTCACACTTCCAGAATAGAATTATTCAAAAATCTTTAAATAATTTCAGTTTTACTCTTCTTCTGATTTTCACTGTAAGTATAAATAAATTGTATATATCTGCCTACTATTTAGTGTTTAAGACATATGTATTAGTTCTCTACTTCATATACAAAAAGATTAGAAAAATTACACTACTCACTTACTTTTTCCCACTTTCAACTCTTGATTTTTATGCTATGTTATTTTTGATTCTTCTAAGATATCTATAAATACATAAGTAATATGGTTATACTTTAACTTATGGATTGGTTAACTTAGTCTTAGTTATATTAACTTGTGAGTTTCCACTTAAAGTCCTTGCTAACAGTTATAAGAAAATTGGCCTCTGTGCTTCTCTCTGCTTTGGTTTTTCCCTTGTATTTTCTCACCTCAGTCACTTTTACTTTAAATATTCTCAGGTCTCTTCCAATTTGATTTCTTTGCTATGACTACCATCCATTATTTTATGCTTTTCTCTTGGTTCTTTCCAAAATAGTGGAGAGTAAATAGCATGTAATGCATTATCATCTACACTACTTCAAGTAGTATTTTGACACAAGTAAAGTAAACCTAATTCTATGACCTTAAAATTGTGCTACTTGAAAACAATATTTTAACATCAGACTACAATGTGTTATTTTTAAACCTGCCTCACCTATTATTCAAAATCATTTTCTGTTTTATTACATAAGGCTGGAATCACATATAGATTATTTTTTATTGTCCAAGTTTTAAACAGCCTTTCTTCTTCTTACTAAAATCTTCTAGATTATATTGTTTGTAAAACTAAACATATTTTCTTCTTAAAGACATTTCTCATGGATTCCTCTCACTTCCTGTTATAATTGAGATCAAAAGCAGTCTTATGTGTGTAATACAATTGACTTATTGGTGTTTCTAGCCTTTGCCCTTCAGAGTTATTTCTATTGTTTCTTGAATATAGAATATTTTTCTCTCTGATTTTTATTATTTTTATTCGTATTTTGACACAGGTTCTTCTCAAGAGCATATTTTTAAAGGACATGTAAAACTGAAAACTCCAAGTGCTTACTTATATAAACTTATCTGATGTCACACTTAATTGATTTGTGTCTTAGACTAGGTTTTCCAGAAAACAGAACCAGAGGCATGACTTAAGTGCTAATGCAATCCCAGGCAGCAAGATGAGGCAAGGAGGAGTGGAAAGCAAATCCTCATGGATCATAACTAACAGCAAAGACTTTGCATGTGCATGAAACTATGGCTCAAACAGACCATTGGAAAGAAGACTGAGGACAATTTTATCTTCAGGCACTTCCTCCTGTCTCCTTTCTTTCATTAGCCAAAGTTTGCCCTGAAGGTAGATAGCTCATCTGTACTCCTGGGTTCCATCACTTAGATCCTTAGGGAGCTACTGAAGAAAGCAGATCTCTTATTCAAGTCTGAAAGTGATGAGCAGATTAAAACTCTTAAGTGTTCTTGGCAAATCTATCCCAGGTTTGTATTATTCTGTGTGTGTGTGTGTGTGTGTGTGTGTGTGTGTGTGTGCACGTTCAGTTATCACCAACACCTTGTGACCCCATGGACTATAACCAGCCAGGCTTCTCTGTCCATGGATTTTCCAGGCAAGAATACTGGAGTGGGCTGCCATTTCCTTCTCCAGGGATCTTCCTGACTCAGGGAACAAACCCACATTTCTTATGTCTCCTGCATTGGCAGGCAGGTTCTAACACCACCTGGGAAGCCATCCATATTACTATGGGCACTCATGTTGCTTGTCACAGCTGTAAAGGCTGCACATAGTTCTAAAGAATCTAAGGAGACTCATGCAATGTGTCTGATACAACTGAGAGTAGAATTCTACATTTAGAAACTTCTCCTTTAGAACTTCAGTATTTTATTTCACTGTTAACTTGCTATCACTGTCGCTGCTGCTGCTAAGTCACTTCAGTTGTGTCTGACACTGCGACCCCATAGACGGCAAGCTCACCAGGCTCCCCTGTCCCTGGGATTCTCTAGGCAAGAACACTGGAGTGGGTTGCCATTTCCTTCTCCAATGCACAAAAGTGAAAAGTGAAAGTGAAGTCGCTCAGTCGTGCCCGACTCTTGTGACCCCATGGACTGCAGTAGCCTACCAGGCTCCTCCATTCATGGGATTCTCCAGGCAAGAGTACCAGAGTGGGTTGCCATTTCCTCCTCAGTCACCAGTGAAAACTGGTGTCAACTTCATTTAGATTCTCTGGAAGCTCTGGGGGTTTCTATATTATCCTTGAGTGTTCCTTGAATAGCAAGAAGACCAAACCAGTCAATCCTAAAGGAAATCAATAGTGAATATTCATTGGAAGGGCAGATGCTGAAACTGAAGCTTTAGTACTTTGGCCACCTTATGCAAAGGGCTGACTTATTGGAAAAGACCCCGATGCTGGGAAAGACTGAGGCAAGAGGCGAAGGCAGCAACAGAGGATGAGATTGTTGGATGGCATCATTGATTCAATGGACATAAGTTTGAGCAATCTTGAGGAGATAATGAAGAACAGGGAAGCCTTGTGTGCTGCAGTTCACGGAGTGGCAAAGAATTGGATACTATTGAGAGACTGACTAGGGCTTAGAGACTGAGGCTTCCCTGGTAGCTTAGATGAGGAAGTTCCTGTCTGCAATGCAGGAGGCCTGGGTTTGATCCCTGGGTTGGAAAGAAACCTTTGAGAAGGAAATGGCAGGCTATTCCAGTAGTCTTGCCTGGAAAATCCCATGGACAGAGGAGCTAGTAGACTACAGTCCATGGGGTTGCAAAGAGCTGGACACGACTGAGTGACTCCACTTTCTTTCTTTTCTTTAGTGACTGAACAACAATTGTCTTTGGAGGTCTCAGGTATTCTTTCTGCTTACCAAATTCGGCAGAGTAATTCTTATCAATCTGTCTATCTATACCTTTTATCTATTGGGGATTTTTTTCTTCTAAATTACTATGATCATTTCTCTTCCTATTTTTCTTCAGTTCTCACTTAATATAGCCTATTAATATATTTTGGATTTTCTGATTTTATTCTGAATGTCTCTTTATGTTTTGTTAATATTCCATCTCTTTATCATTTTGATCTTTATTATCAATAAATTATTCCACTCTGTTTTTTAGATTATTAATTTAGTGTCAATTTGACTTATTAGTCAGCCATGGTATTCTTATTTTAAAACCATGTTGCTAATTTTCCAAATAGCTTTCATTTTCTGTGACTCATACACTGTTTGTTATTATTTTTATTGCATGAAAATAATATTCTCTTAAACATTTCATTAGAATTGTGTTTAATATTTCTTATATTTTTTATTTCTCCTGGTGCAAGTTGGCCTCTTCCTTCAGTTGATCTTCTCTTTCTTGCTATTTTTCTTCAATTAGTGGAGTATCCATAGTCAACAGTTCATCTATCTGAAAGTATTTGTATTTGTGTTAAGTAGCTAGTGTATAAATTTTTCAAACATTATCACTTTTCTTCCTTAAAAACAAAGAAACAAGAACCTCAGAAGTTTTATTTATTTATTTTTGTTTGTTGTTTTCTGTGAGAGAGCTCACTTTGTCTCTTTGCAAGTAGATGAGTCTTATAACCAGAAAATTGTTCTTTAATAGTCATGGTCAAAGATTAACCACCCATATTCAGATCACCTCAAAATAGCAAGTTAAACTGGTCTTTCATTTGGAGATGTAGTTTTTAGGTATTAATCTCTTGGGTGCTGGTACCTCTTATGTTTCCCTACTGGGTCCCTGGCAGTAAAGATTCAAAACAAGTTACAATGGGCTTCTTTAATTCAGTCCAAATATCCCATCAGGGATTTCCCTATGGCTATTACTTAACTTCATTTCAATGTTTCAAGACTTTAGTTTGAAGCAAGCAATGAGTAGAACCAGCTAGTGTGTGACGAGTCCCCTCATAAACTGGTAATGTCCCTGCTCCATTACCATCTGCTTTCGCTATACACATGAACTCATCTGCTCTCTGCCCATCAGAAATTAACATCCCTCACTACCATTATATATTTTTTTATGTTTTATTATGATTTCATTACATTTGTTTATACTTATAGTATCATTTAGCAAGAATTCAGAAGGAAAGGAAGTCCATTTATTTGCTTAGTGTGTTATACTGGATTGGAAATGAAGCTAGCTTTCACATAAATTTACAAAATTAATTAGATTACTTTCTCCCAACTTGGAGGTCATGCATAGAAGCAATCTGCCCCTTATTTACTCTCCACCCTCACTTCCTCCATTTCCCTTCCCACCTGATGTACCAGGCTTCCTATCATATTAGCCTTTGTAGAACTAGATGGATGATCTCAGTCAACTAACTAGGACTTTGGTTCAGAGAATTCCAGGAACTCCAAGAAAAAAAAAAAAATTGAATGCAAAGATTTGCATAATGCTCTGTGTCTATTGCCAACTCTGGATTAAGAACAGCTAAAAGCAGGGCACAGTGGACACCAGGAAATGGTACATTGCTCAGGATTCCTCCCTTATGGTTGTGCAAGAATCTTGCATTTTAGGAAAGTCCATCTTAACATGAATTGCAAATGTTTTGCATAAAAAAGGTCAATCTAATTTCAGGGTGGAAGTGTCCACAAAGACACTCATTCAGTTCCTCACTCTGCGTATTGAGAGCTTAGATCTAAATAGGATAAATTACTTTTTCAAGATCATGTACTTTAAAAAAAGAACTTAACATATTCATGGAAAATATTAAGATATGTGGTGTATTGTTAGTTTCTGTTTGTTTTTGCAGATTCTAATTATCTTGAAAAGTCAAAATGATTCTAGGACATGAGAACAAATTTTTCATGGAAGCACTTGAAAGAGGTATTAGTCAATTAGAATAATTAAATATGGTTTATTAAACCTTCTACATAGAGGTTATATTACCTAAACCACAATTCTGAGATGCAAGGGGTCTTCTCTTTTGCAACAGAAATGTCTTCACCACCTTAAAAGTTTCCATGGAAAATATGATTTAACTATGAGAGAGATTATTAGAAACTTGCTGAAAGACATGTTCACCTAAGTTTGCAATAGATTTACTCTTTTTCTATTTTATGGTGTCCCTTGTTGCATAAACTTCTTTACTAATCAAACTTTTATGCACTTTTATGAAAAAAATCTTAATGGTAAATACTGATGAAAATTCATTTGATTTTCATTAGTCTACCATGATTATGCTATGCTGTTTTATTGGTATGCATTAAATATGAATGCATTTCAAATTGTGTTGAATTATGCCAATTTGTTTATTTTAGATGATTAATGAGCTTTCATTTGATCATTTCCAGGAGAAAAGTTGCTAGGAATAAAAATTATAGGTAGAAGTGCTTCAGGGAAAGATTAGGGACTGTCAGGTTAAATGTATATCCAGCTTATACAGTCCCAGAATATTTAATATGGCTCTACTTTTTATACTAAAGAGGTAAAATTTTTCACCATGACAGGGCTGTTGTGCTATTTTTCTGTTTGAACAAGAGTCTGTGAACAAATTAAAGAAGATACAAGTCATGTGAAAAAGGCTAACATTTCAAAGATTAGATGAAAATCAACTATTGTTTAAAAGAAGAGAAAATGTGGAGGGTACACATCAGCTGATAATATAATAATTTATTCAATCAGGCAAAAAATTATATGTGTAGAAAAGAATAAAAATGAAACCCTCAGATGTGGGGCCCTAAATGGGAAACCTCGGAAAACAAAGGGGCTAGCTTTGGGGTCGAAAACCTAAGATGGCGCCTGGTGGAAGAGATGGGGGCAGGGTCTATGTTGTCTGTCAAAGTTTTTGATTGACTCTCTTGATTTCTGTGCACGTAGACAGTGTGTGATCTCCATAGACTCCTGTTATAATAAAGGGACATGACAATTTGACCTTTAACGTGTGCAACTATGGAAATTCCCTCCTAAAACCCTCTTGTTTGTTTATATAAGCTGGGAGTTTGCAACAATAAACCGGAACTGCTTCAACGGAACCCCTGTTGCGTCTGATTGTCTCTCGCTCACCAAGGGGCTGGGTTGGTGGACAGCAGGCTCACCTCTCCTCGGGACCCCTTGGCTTTGCTGAGGGAAGTTCCACTGCCTCTACTCTTTCTGCGGAGCACCCCCCACACTCCGCAATGAGTCTGTAGTCTGGTAACAAGGAGATTTGCATTTTGATGTGGTGAATGTAAAGTTTGAAATATTGGTGGATATGGTTAGATAGCAGGATATAGAAGACTGAATGGCAACTGAGAACCTGGACACAAGTTTGGAAGGTAGCTGAATATATTTTTTCCTCTCTGTGGTCGTTCCCCACATCATATCAACATGCTCAAATCCCTCTTGTCTACACCTACCTTCTGTATCTTGATATCTAACTATATCCACCAATGCTCCACTGAGACTTTTAAGAGCAGCATTGACGTCTGATATCTTATATTCAGCTATGATCCTCTGTCCTTAATATTTGAACTTTTGGTGGCATGTGAGGCTGTAGAGTGCTCAGCCTGTTCTCAGCATATGCTATTTATACTTTCTACAATACCATTCTCTTCTGCTTTCCTACTTCTCTGACCATTCCTTTTCAATTTTCCTGGTTGGCTTCTTTTTTTCTTTCCCACTCAATGTCAGTGTCGCCTAGATTGAGCCTTCCACTTCTTACGTTTCTCAGTCTTACATTTGTCTTGAGTGTTTCTCCATTCGAGGGAAGAACATTCAGAGAGAGGGGAAGAGCCCAGCCACTTTCAGTTGCCCAGATATTCATGTTGTTTTACATTCTGTGTCTCTGTAAGTACTGCTACTACTTTCTAGAAATGACCTGTACCTTCTTTTGTAATAATCTTTCACTCCTCTTTCCAAATACAGTTCCAGTGTTTAAACTGGGAACATTCTGGATTTTGGTGGGGTGGTTTAGATGCTCCTACTCTATGTTCTCAGATAAATCATGACTTCCTCTTTTCTCCCAAAGCAATAAGTTACTCTTGTGTCTCTTTACAATGGTATCAGTTCCTGGAGGGCAGGAGTTAACCAGCAGTGAAATATATCTCCCAGTATATTGCATGGCACATAGTAGATTCTCAGTTAAATGTCTGACTTGAAACAATGAGCTTTGCATATTGCCTTTTCTTGTCAATTGATGTATGATTGATTTACAATGCTGTATT
>SJYW01051529.1:323631-375987 GCA_006410735.1 Raphicerus campestris
TGAGTCTGTAGTCTGGTAACAAGGAGATTTGCATTTTGATGTGGTGAATGTAAAGTTTGAAATATTGGTGGATATGGTTAGATAGCAGGATATAGAAGACTGAATGGCAACTGAGAACCTGGACACAAGTTTGGAAGGTAGCTGAATATATTTTTTCCTCTCTGTGGTCGTTCCCCACATCATATCAACATGCTCAAATCCCTCTTGTCTACACCTACCTTCTGTATCTTGATATCTAACTATATCCACCAATGCTCCACTGAGACTTTTAAGAGCAGCATTGACGTCTGATATCTTATATTCAGCTATGATCCTCTGTCCTTAATATTTGAACTTTTGGTGGCATGTGAGGCTGTAGAGTGCTCAGCCTGTTCTCAGCATATGCTATTTATACTTTCTACAATACCATTCTCTTCTGCTTTCCTACTTCTCTGACCATTCCTTTTCAATTTTCCTGGTTGGCTTCTTTTTTTCTTTCCCACTCAATGTCAGTGTCGCCTAGATTGAGCCTTCCACTTCTTACGTTTCTCAGTCTTACATTTGTCTTGAGTGTTTCTCCATTCGAGGGAAGAACATTCAGAGAGAGGGGAAGAGCCCAGCCACTTTCAGTTGCCCAGATATTCATGTTGTTTTACATTCTGTGTCTCTGTAAGTACTGCTACTACTTTCTAGAAATGACCTGTACCTTCTTTTGTAATAATCTTTCACTCCTCTTTCCAAATACAGTTCCAGTGTTTAAACTGGGAACATTCTGGATTTTGGTGGGGTGGTTTAGATGCTCCTACTCTATGTTCTCAGATAAATCATGACTTCCTCTTTTCTCCCAAAGCAATAAGTTACTCTTGTGTCTCTTTACAATGGTATCAGTTCCTGGAGGGCAGGAGTTAACCAGCAGTGAAATATATCTCCCAGTATATTGCATGGCACATAGTAGATTCTCAGTTAAATGTCTGACTTGAAACAATGAGCTTTGCATATTGCCTTTTCTTGTCAATTGATGTATGATTGATTTACAATGCTGTATTAGTTTCTGGTGTATAGCAAAGTGAGTCACATATATATATATATATATATATTTGTCTTCTTTTTCATATTCTTTTTCATTATGGTTTACTATAAGATATTGAATATGGTTCCTGTGCTATACAGAGATTTACAATGTTGTGTTCGTTTCTGGTATACAGCAAGTGATTCAGATATATATATATATATATTCTTTTTTATATTCTTTTCCATTATGATTTTATATAAGATACTGCATGTAATTCTTCCATGTGGTATACAGCAAGTACTTGTCATCTACCTATTTCATGTACAGTAGTGTATATGTGTTAGTACCAAATTCCCAATTCATCCCTTCTCCCCTTTCCCCTATGGTAACTGTGTTTTCTATGTCTGTGAGTCTATTTCTGTTCTGTGAATAAGTTTGTTTGTTTCATATTTAGGTTCCACGTATTAGTAGCAGCATAAGATTTTTTTTCACTTGCAAGTACTCCTCAACATTGATATTGAAAACAAGGAAAAGCATACTTCTCTCCTCTAGTTAGGCTTTTCTGCAAATCTTCGTTAAATAAACTCATTATGTCATGCACCTCACATTACAGTAGGTGTGCACATTTAACATGTCTATTTTTGAATCCAATCAACATACTTTCTCTTCCTTTGTAGGCTGGAAATTACCTTTCACAATCTTGTTTGCACAGATGTTCTTGCTTAAAACCAGTTTGATTTGTATATAAAACTACTGTGCCCCTGATGAATTTGCATTTTGTTTTATTTTTACCACTGGAGATACTCCATTATATAAGCTCAAGGAGGTTGAAAAACTCTGTGGAGATCTATTCTATGTCCCATGTGTCGATCTGCATTAAATCTTTATAAAGATGTCTTTTTTTTTCTTTTCTTGAGGAATTGATCGTAGCAACTGAACTCCAGAATTCAGCTGAGAAAAATCTAAACTCAGCAATTCTTTTATTGAAATACCAATACACTGTAGAGTCATGTGAAAATTAACCTAGCCTCCAGAGTTTAGTTCGCAATTGCTATAATTTTCACTGGGATCCCGTTGTCTGCCTAAGCAAAAGACTTCCTAGGGTGACAGGCCTCTCTGAAATACCAAAGCACAAAAGTAGATTCAGGTAATAAAATGCTCTAACAGTAGACCACACTGGCTCCAGTCTATTTTCCACTGTCTTTAACTATATCTCTGTCATAGTTGTCAGACAGCTAATTGCAAATATGTGCTGTCTCAACAAAACACAAGAGTCTAGAGTCATGTAGTTCATGCACTAGGAAGAAAAGGAATTTACAGATTCATTGAATTTAATGCCATGAATATTCCCCATACCTCTTTGCATCAGAAATAGGAATAATCACAAGGAAACTCTTAAGAATTTTTATTTCACTATGACATAAATATATTGAGTGTATATTAGCATGTTAGCATGTCTATTTTTCCCGATAAGTAGATGGATATAGTAATTTTGTTTACAAAATTATTTCAGTAAAATTGTTTTGTATCTTATGGTTGCTTCTGTTTTTCATATTTGGTTCAAACTACCTAATTTGCAATAAAGCCACTGACTGCTATTCTACTCCTTCCTCTTAGTCAGAAATTTTGGCGGGGGATTTTAACATATCTTCCCCAAGTCAAGCTTTTGTTGTCACACAAGCTTCTCACATGTTGCTTATTTACCTGCGGTTTACTTTTAGAATTTCCTCAGCCCTCACCTCTATCCCATCCTTGCCTACCTGCTAAGTCTTGTATTTATAAATTAAATCAGCAACACAGAATCATGAATCAAAACCTGGAGAAATTCCAGAAGTAATATTTTTGTATTTAAGTTGTTGGCATAAATGAAATATTGCCTTTTATTTTGGCTACAAGAAGCTCTTTTTCATTTATTTTTTATTTTTCATATAATTGACATATTCTCTCTTATCCAAATCTCTTCTCTCTTATTACTCCTTCATTAGATCACCAGATCCCTGCCTTCCTCTCAAAGCTACTCTCATTAGCCCATCACCCACATTTCCCTCTAAACATCTAAAAATACAGATGTATGTTTCTAGTGTTTGCTCTCCCTAGAATCTTAAATTTTGTGTGTAAAGGCTTTTGTTGGTTATTACACCATAATAGTTCTGCTTAGTTAAATTTTATCAGATATTTTTAACAGCATAAGTACTTGAATGAGATGTTTCATCAAATACCACATGAGATTATGGATGGAAGAAATACACTGCTGTTGTGTGTGTGCCCTTTATACATGCCTCTTGTCTTTTGCATGTATTTTCACCTTGCTTTTGTGTTCTTGACTTATTGTTTACCCCCGACTTCCTGCCCTAATGAGTAGTGCTTAAAGGAGTGACTAGCCTTACTCCAACCTGCATTTATGACATATTGTCACTGACATGCCAACATCTGTGTTAAATGTTGGAGGTCACTTCTTCTATGAATAAATGCAAATAGCAATTTAAAAATAATAAGCTGCATTGTACACCTGTAGCTGATTCATGTTGATATTTGACGGAAAGCAACAAAATTCTGTAAAGCAATTACCTTTCAATTAAAAAAAAATAATTTTTTTAAAAATAATTAACTGCATTTCTAAAGGTACCACACTGGTACTTGTAAACAAACATCTAGTAAAATACCATTTTAAATGCAACATGTTTTTAAGATTTCTCTTGATACATTTGATTAATTTATAATTTATACTGAATGGTCATGATACTGAAGTTTTACATTTTAAATAGCGATCTAGAAGAGATGTTTTATGACGTGGCAGTTATGGAAATTTAAGAATATAACCATAAGATAAGGAAAATAATAAACAGAATACTCAGCAGACTGAAGCAGTCTGGACCTTACTGTCACTGAAAATTCCTGTTACGGTGTCTAAAGCCAGACATCATCCAGGAGGAACTGAGTTTGCACTATGGGCATCTCAGGTGAGGCCCCGGAGCAGTAAGAAAGCTTCTCTGCAGCAGCGCTGTCAGTGTTTCCACAGGGCTGCAGTCCCTGGAGACCAGTAAACTGGCTCCGCTGGGGATTTAAACTGCCGCCCAGAGGATGCTTTCTCAGACACTGTTTCAAAGTCATTTTCAGGCAAGGATTTAGCTCATTTGATAATGGGCACTTTCAGTTTATTAATACCATAGGTTGTTACAAGAAGTTGCCCAAGTGATGGGCTATTGGAAAGGAAATTATATTCTCCAGGATTATGCAGCTGTGTGAAGTATGCCTCTGAAGTAGCAGATTAACAGTGACAACAATGAAGCATTGGGAAATAACACAAAGTTCATTTTCCCCCACAGGCAGAATTGCACACTGTACCTAAGCAGTGTTTAGGAAGGCCAGGAGCATTCTACGCGTTCTCCGTGCCTCTGGATAGCAGTGCTTTTGGGGATGATTTCTGTACACAGCTATAGAATAACAAAAAAAGAGATGCAGAGTTTGCATTTAAGTTCACCTTCAAAGGAAAGCAAACCAACCAAAAAGAGATGTTAATTACTTATAGTAAGACACGCAAATTGCTAAATCACACTGAATGGTGATACAAAAAGCTTAAAATTAAGCAAGAAAGTAAATTGTCAGTAAACACCTTTAGAAACAAAGTGATTCATAGCTGAGACAGCCAATAAAACTTTTCTAAATGTAGTTGATTTATTTTTAACAAAATAATTGATTTGGGAGTTTACTTTTATAATAATTAATCTGACCAGACTTATCAACTTAGCCTGGGTTTCCCTGCTCTCAAGATTTAAGTATTTTAGATAATTTTCAAAGACTTTTTTAATCTTGACTAAGATCTAAGGCTAAACAAAAGAATAGCAGATATTCAATAAATACTGTTATGAGGTCTGGTTTCATTTTCCTTGAAATTCTTGCTAACCTGATTATAACCAATTCTCTGCATGAAAACTTCTCCATCACTCAATTATTTAATTATAAAAAATCTTCTATTTATATAGAAATTTATACTTTTTGAAAACAGACAATCCTGTGTATTATCCTGCTACAAATTCTTCTTCTTAATAAAAGAGTTAAACTATGATCTTTTAAAAGCAAGAAATGCATCTTGTGCCTTTTATTTCAAGTTCCTAGATCAAGAGTGCACAGAACAGGTATTCAATGAGTGACTGTCAAATGAATGAACATAAGGATTTTGCTCTGTGGTACAACTATAAATGTTATGTGGCATTCATAAAGTTTTCATTTTATTTTTAATGATTTAGGAATTCAGAGCTTCCTTTCAGTGGATTTACAATGGCTAGGTTAAATACTTGATTGACAGTGTTAGTTCTTCCTTGACCCTTCCAGGGATAGACATGATTCAGCCCCAATGGGCAATTAATGGCACATGCTTGAAATAGACAGCTCTTCAAAAGTATTTTTCTTTCCTCTTTGTGTTTAGATTCTGATCCAAAGACGATATAGCTCATGTATTATTTAATTAATAGGCAAGAATGTAGTATTCACATAGAGGTCATTAATGATCCAAATCAACATTACATTTTTTTAAGCAACGTTAACTTTAGAAGTAGTCATTTTTGTATGGGGGAACAAATGATGAACAAAAGAATGGCTGGTTTTTAGATAGACTTTTTTTTTTCCTGGAGACAAGTATTGGTTTGGATGAAATTTCATTGGCATTGGTTAAATGCAGATATAGTGAAAACAACATATCTATTACCCAAGTCTCAAGGCACAAAATATTGAGATGATAGCTATTCACCTAGAAGTGGAAGGGTTGTAGTGAATATCCTTATTAGAAACGTTCTGTTTCTATTTAGTGATCTACACTCTATAAATTACCATCATTAACATGGTCTCATTGTGAGATGAGTGAGAAAGCAGTAATATGAGAAAGATAGGGAGGTGGAATTTTTTTAAAAATAGTATCTCTTTATTATTATTCACAACATGTGGGATCTTAGTTCTATAATCAGGCATCAAACTCATGCCCCCCTGCATTGGAAGGCAGAGTCTTAACCTCTGAGTGGAAATTCCACTCAGGGAATTCCCAGAGTGGTGGATCTTGTGATTTCCATTATACAGACCCCACTGAGAACAAGTGACTTTAGAATGTCTAGTCCTATACTCATTGCTTTGGTTTTTGTAGGTTTTGCAGGTTGCTCTTTTGCTTTGTTACTTTGGTATGTTCTTGCAAAGGGTGAGAGGATGTATTCAGGTAAATGTTTCTATGATATAGACAATTGCAGACTATCTGATGTACAAGAAAGGAGATAATGGTCTTTCAGAAGAGTTTTGTTTTTGTTTTTTTTAATCAAATCCATATTTTGGTCACCTTTAAAAGGACCATCTTAATTACATTAAGTGTTTATGCTAGAGTAGGTCCAATTCCCACATCTTCTTTAATTGCAATGTGCTCAATTTAAAATTGTGGGTAACAGAAAAAGAATCACACAATTAAACCCAACTTATTTTGAAAATGTGCAAAAGAAATTCATAGAGAAGTAAGGACAGCTGTTTAAACAAATAGTGCTGAAACAGCAGGACATCAATAGCTATTAAAATGAATGTCAACCTAAACCTCAGCCTTATATAACAGTTAACTCTAAATAGATCATAGACCTAAATGTAAAATGTAAGACTATAAAACTTTTAGAAGATAACATAGGAGAAAATCTTCATGACCTGGAGCTAGGCAGAGTATTCTTAGATATGACACCCAACCCATGAACCACAAAACAAAAATAATGGATATATTGGATTTCATAAAAATATAAAACTTCATTCTGAAAAATACTGAGTTAAAAGGATGAAATATCAAAACTCCTTATTCCCAGTAGTAAGGGAGAAACACAATTCAGTTAGAAAAATGAGCAAGAGGTAAACTTTCCCATGGAAGATATATAGAAGGCAGATAAACATGGGAAATAATGTTCAAAATCCATAGTTATTAACAAAATGAAGTTTATAAACACAGTGAGATGTTACACATGTAGTTTCACATGTATTAGAATGGCTACCAAAAAAAAAAAACACAACCTCTTACCAAGTGTTGGCAAACATGTGGAAAAAGTTGGTACCCAGTAAATTGTGAGTAGGAGTCTAAAATGGAGGAGTCCCTCAATTCTTGGAAAGGGAAACATAAAATTACCATATGACCCAGCGTTTGCGCTCCTGATCATTTATCACAGAGTCATGAACATTTACATTCAGACAAAAACCTGTACATAAAGATTCATAGCAATTTTATCTGTAGCAGCCCAAAAAAGGAAACAAGCCAGGTGCCTTCACTGAGTGAAGAGTTAAACAAGCAGTGGATCTTCTTTTACTACTTAGCAAAAGAAGAGAATGAATTATGATACAGTAACAACTTGGAAAAATCTCAAGAGCACTTATGTCGAGAGAAAAAAGAAGTCAGTCTCAAAATGGTACATATTATATGATTCCATCCATTCCCAAAATATAAAATTATGCAGATTGAGAGCTTCTTAGTGGTTGCCAGAGGTTAGAAAGGAAACAGAGTGAGTGACCCTGGAAGTATAGCATGTGAAAACATCTTTGCCCTGATAGAACAGTTTCATATCTTGATCATGGTGATGGCTATTCCATGCATGTGATAAAATATACACAAAGAAGAAAAAAGTACATTCATGAAAAAGCTGTTAAGTCCAAGTAAGAAATGTAGGCAGGTCAGTAATCTTGTGCCAGTATCAATTTCCTAGTTTTCATAATGATCCATAGCAATGCAAGATGTTACCGTTGGGGGAACTTTGATTGTAGCTACAATGATCTCTCTGTATTATTTTTGTAACCTTTTGTGAATCTGAAGTTATATTTTAAAGATGTTAGGAAATGAGGGAAATTTCTACTAGTCTATAAATCTCGAGTCTAAGGAAAAAAAAAAAAAAAGGTCAGTAGCCTTCTTGGATTGAAGCCTCAATTTAGCCTAGAAAGGAATAAAAGAGAGAGATCTTGGTATGTGAAAAGAAGGAGAAGTTAAATGGTAAAATATAATTTAGATAGTACATAAATATTGTGTGCATAAGTATGTATATAATACATATATAAATAGAATATAAATAAGCTTTTTAAAACATTCATTCATTCCTCCAAAAACAAGATGCAGGCAAGCATGGGAATAAGAGCATGGATGTAGGAATTTGACTGCCATGGTTTGAATGTATACAGNTGGTAAAATATAATTTAGATAGTACATAAATATTGTGTGCATAAGTATGTATATAATACATATATAAATAGAATATAAATAAGCTTTTTAAAACATTCATTCATTCCTCCAAAAACAAGATGCAGGCAAGCATGGGAATAAGAGCATGGATGTAGGAATTTGACTGCCATGGTTTGAATGTATACAGTTTTGCCAAATAATAGCTGTGTGAGCTTGGCAAATTCTTCCATCTTTCTGTGCTGCTTTGTTCTTATTGGTAAAATAAAGCTAATAATAGAGTCAAACTCTAGTTTTGTGATTATTATATGTCTTACTACATGTTAGAAAAATATAGTATTTATTAAGCACCATCTAAGTGTAAACTTTTACTACTACTGCTTATGTATTTTCTTATTGAATGTTTGCTGTGCTCAAGGTAATTTACTACAATATGCAAAAGAGAAAAAGATGAATGAGTAAAGGTTCTGTGTCTTTGGGGATCTTACAGTTTTGCATGAAATAGAGATGAAATGGATAATATGAATAAAAAACATAAAATCCTAGGTACAGAGGAGACATTCAAACTCGGTATTAGAGGGGACAAACCACATTTTGTTGCGAAAATTAGAGAGGGTTTCTTTGAAGGATGATATCTGAACTGAGTTTGAGGAATAGACCTGATTCTACATGTTCTGGGAGAAGCATTTCAGGCAGCAGGAACCCCATGGCCAATGCCAAGAGAAAATAGACTGGGGAACCCTCTCAGAACAGTGTTCAGTTGGACTTGTGCACAGTCTAGAAAGGGGTGTGAGACTGATCATCAGCAGTGAAAAAGCAGATTGAAAACAAATGATGCCAACATAGAAAACCATCATACTGCTACTGCTAAGTCATTTNAGAAAGGAGTGATGTAATCTAATTTAAGTTTTAAGACCACTCTGACTGCTGTGTGGAGTGGAAAAAGGATTTGAAAAAGCCAAGAGGGGAGCCTGTGAGACCCGCCAGGAGGCTATTATGGCACTCTAGGTAAGATAGCCTGTTACGAATATATCCCTAAAAACTAATCACAAACAGAGCATTTTATTTACAAGGATGCTCTTCTTAGGAGTGTATATAGGTAGGGATTGGACAGGCACCCAAAGCAAAGGGCCAGGTGGTAAAATGATTTCTTCCGTAGGTCATCAGACTGTCTCCTCAATTCCCTATTACTTGGGCTGGAAATCCTGTTTGCCCCTGAGATCTAGCTTTGCTCTTCTCCAGCTGCTGTGTGAAGGTGTGGCCCCTACAGAATGTATCTGTCAGGGGGCACCTTCACCCCTGGCTTTCCAGTGACTGGGGTTGGGGGGTTAGTAAGGAGGAGGAGCAGTGATTTCTGGGAGAAGAGATGATGGGAAACAAAGTGATATAGGAGTTTTCTTTTGCAGATTCTCTCTTAATATATGCCTCAGGTAGCTCTTTATTGGAGTCTGCACTAATATCACAGTGATATGGGCAGGAGAGGCCCTGGTCCTGGGCTGAATTATCTCTGCAGGACCCAGTTCTGCCCCTTGTCTGGTTTCAGCCCCATACACAGAGAAAGGGGTCTGTAGGCCCTGGGGACACATCCACACAGAGCCCAGCCCTTCATTCTGGACCAAGTTCCTGGTTCACAGGTCCCCACTAGTCCCTGGTAAAATAGCTCTGAACTTATTGATAGGATCTGCATGGGGAGACCCAGTCCTTCAGAGGATGAGCATCACAGTGGAGGTAGAATTTGGTAACATGGACTGCAGTGACCACATATGTGCATATAAACTATCTTTTAGTGTGATAAAGAGCCAGAGGTGTGAAAAGAAGTTTGCAACTGTGGGTCAGGGGTGGCAGCTGCCCACCCCCCACCCCATGTTGCAAAATGTCAGAGCAAAGTTGGTGTTGCCTGAGAATCCTAAATGCAAATCTAATCTTGTAAATTATTGTCAAGATATCTTCACTGAGGTAGGATGACAGACTTCTATGAATACTCCATTTGCTAACTGAATTTGTAACTTAAATATTTATATGAATGGTTCATAGGCCTCAAATTTTTATTCTTGCTCAAGGCTGTACAAATGTTAGTTATAGAGTAGGTTCTCTGTTGTGTCAGGAGGCCTTCGTTATGCGGGTAACCNATGAATGGTTCATAGGCCTCAAATTTTTATTCTTGCTCAAGGCTGTACAAATGTTAGTTATAGAGTAGGTTCTCTGTTGTGTCAGGAGGCCTTCGTTATGCGGGTAACCCTCCACTTCCTGCTTCAGGACTAGGATGGTAACAGATCCTTTTGCCAGTCATGTTTTATTGGTGTTCCTGAACATCTCCCACACCTTGATAAATAATCCTTGCAGTAAAAGCTTCTCAATTTACAGCATGAATGTAGCAACTCTTTCTTGCCAAGACCATGACAGGTACAAAGTGTGAAGACCAGAAGTTGATAGCCCAATAACGCAACATGATTGAAGATCAGAAATTTGAAGTTAGATGCGAACTCTATCTAAAATACTAATGTGTTATATATAATGTGTATGTAGCCTAACTAGTTGCTTGAGCAGAGAAACACAATACTGGAAGATCTGGCCCTACTAACTAGGGATGAACTGTTTAGCCCTGTGAAAGAAAAAAGTCTCACTTTTCTCTCCAAGGCAGACATTAAGCCCATGCTGTTGTTCTTTTACCTTTTGGAATCTGTTATAGAAACTGATGATTGTCTCTTGCAAGGATGATATAGACAGAACTCCCAAGGAATCCTTCAGGCTACCAGAACAGTCTACCTGTCTTCTCTGGCTCTCTATATGTATACAACCCCTGCCTATGGAGCAGAAATGCTGTAACCTTGGTGACTGGGAAAGAGATTCCACTGTTGTATCCAACTAGGACTTGGGGGATGGGGAGACAATCCCAAGGTTTACTTATTTAATTTGTTTTTGCTTTCACTAAAATATATGTATTAACACACAGAGAAGTCTATCAGAATATATTTTAAAAAGTGAATTATCTTTGTGTACTATATACTTATTAATAATATATATTACTTTTATTTTCTGTTGTAGTTTCCTACATGTTATTTTAAAACAATTACTTTCATAATCCACTATTTTTTAAATAAAAGTAATTTTGGAACTTCTTAGTGAGTGTCCCTATAATAGATACAGTGACAAGTAACCCTTAAAAGAGACCAAGAAACCACATCATCCTCCTAAAGACAGACAGCTTGGTTCTGTTATCTGGACAATGGAAAACTAGAAAATTTTATTAGAGCCTTCAGTAACTCTGTAAGACCAGATGATGTACCTAGGATACTCATTTCAAGATTATCAGTGTAAAAAGCTTAGGATTTTTTTCTAAGTATTATTGGGATAATGGGGGCCCTCATAATTTACAAAGTATTTGTTTTTAGCTAATTTATTAAATTAAATGAGTAGTTGCTGTGTGCTAAGTTGCTTCAATTGGATCTGGTTTTTCGTGATGCTATGGACTGTAGTCCGCCAGGCTCCTCTCCATCCATGAAATTCTCCAGACAAGAATACTGCAGTGGGTTGTCACGCTCTTCTCCAAAAGCATCTTTGCAGCCCAGGGATAGAACCCATATCTCTTACATCTCCTGCATTGGCAGTTAGGTTCTTTACCACTAGTGCCACCTGGGAAACCCAAATGCATAGTTATTGAATTTCTATTATGTACTGGACACTGTTTATGGTATTGTAAACATAATGATAAATAAGCAAGTCAAGGTTTCTGCTTTCTTAGAATTTATATAACTGGGAGACAAAGAATAAGTAAGTGAGCAGAGAAATGACTAAGATAAGTTCATTTAGTGATATGTGCTGTTAAGGTAGAAATGTTAAACTATCAAAGACTGAGACAAGTAATTGCTTTAGATTGTGTGGTCAGCAAAGTCACCTTAGAGATCTGAAATATAGCTGAGGCCTAAATGTAAGAAGGATGCTTCAAGTATAAGGAGCCATACATCCAAATTTCCTGAAAGGAACATGAGTTTGTCTTTTTCTAGGAAACTAAAAGACAGTGAATGGGAAAGTCAGAGAAGATGAGGTTTTGGACTAATTCACATATGATTTTGGAATCTTTAGTATTAAGTTTAGAAATCTCAAGTCATAGCAATACATCAAAGATTTGACAAAGGATAATGGCAAAGGTAACTTGCAACCTCTGTGGAAGCATCAAGAGCATCTTTTACATATGATGCTCTTCAGCAAAGAGAGCATCCACGCAGACTCCAGCGAGCCACATAGTGGGAGTGGGTGAAAGAGGTTGTAATGTATATATTTATGCCTATAGTATGAGTATAGGCCAGAGCTTTTGCACTTTGTCTA
This sequence comes from Raphicerus campestris, assembly GCA_006410735.1. Lineage (NCBI taxonomy): Eukaryota > Metazoa > Chordata > Mammalia > Artiodactyla > Bovidae > Raphicerus > Raphicerus campestris. Next base: position 336,120 of record SJYW01051529.1, read on the forward strand.
GGTTGCTCAAGTTGTTTTATGGTGTGTAATTGTTGTCTACAAGTGTGGTTAATGGTTTGGATAAAAATATGACAGATGACAGATTCCATAAGGGTGCCAAATGTGCTACATGTAATAAAGTGAGCCAGATTGACTTATAGGTGTTATTGCCCCAAGAATGGATTTATTTCCAGCATTATGCTTCAACCTCACACACAGATATGTGAAACATATCAATTAACTATTTTATAGAGACTCTTCTTTTCATTCAGGGGTGGGAATCAGATCACTACTCCATAGATTTCTCCCCGAGGAGGTACATTTAATTGAAAAGGGGTTATTTTAAGAGATGGCATAACTCCTTCACACTTACAGCCTCAGATGAAATGATAAAGGAGTAGCAGAGTTTACTATTTTCTTCCAATTTTGCCTCAGTGCTTTTTACTTCCACTTTGTAACTGTAGGGAAGACTTGATCGATGGGTATAATAAAGAATATGAGTAGTTTAAGAAAATAAGGCAAGCTAATAGGAATAAAATCAACCATTTTTCATCTTCATAAGTCTGGAAATCCATTTAAGATGCTACTCCAGTGGCCCCATCGATGCGGACAGTCTCTTTGCAATTGGTTCTAGATTAATAGACTGTTCAGCTTGCTGAAAAAATATTTATAAAGATACAGTGATTTTCATGCATTGATACATCATCTTTCTTGATAGGCATGTCTAACATGTATAATTTTTTATTTAAAGGCAGAAAAATTTGAAAAGGACTAATTATATCCTACATTATCACTTGATGACACAGTATCAACAGTCTATTTTCAATGACAAGCAATTTGTTAAAGAAATACTGCCACTTGGAACTGCCAGTTTAAAATTAAACCAGATCACTTTTATGAGCTTATTACTTTTAAAAGATTAAAAGGAAGAAGTACTAGGGTTTTTGTAAAAGCAATCATCATTTATGTAAAAGTATGAAACAAGCCACATGAATTTTTAAAAGGAAATAACATTATGTGGATTTGGGGAATCATTCGTTGTTCTGTGTGTCCCTAGGAAACCCATGACTAGGAATGACCATAAAAACTGCAATAAGTGAGCAATCTGAAACAATTAGCCTGTCTTGTCTTATTGCTTAAGATTATGTGAAAGACTCCAAAGAACAAGAGACAACTTGGTTTATTCATGACTGAATTTGAATTAGGTTACCATGTGGACTGGCTTCAACTCTGCCACAAATTAATTGTAAGTCCTTGGGTATATCCTATAACCTTTCTCAGCCATAGTCAATTCACATATANTTATGTAAAAGTATGAAACAAGCCACATGAATTTTTAAAAGGAAATAACATTATGTGGATTTGGGGAATCATTCGTTGTTCTGTGTGTCCCTAGGAAACCCATGACTAGGAATGACCATAAAAACTGCAATAAGTGAGCAACCTGAAACAATTAGCCTGTCTTGTCTTATTGCTTAAGATTATGTGAAAGACTCCAAAGAACAAGAGACAACTTGGTTTATTCATGACTGAATTTGAATCAGGTTACCATGTGGACTGACTTCAACTCTGCCACAAATTAATTGTAAGTCCTTGGGTATATCCTATAACCTTTCTCAGCCATAGTCAAGTCACATATAAAACAAGATTGGTGGAGTCGATGATACTCAAGATTCCTTTTATTTCATGCTCTAACATGATATTCTACTTTTTAAGAACTAAAAATAAAATCAATAGAATATAACTTTTGGCTTAAAGTAAATCCTATAGTGCCTAAAAGTAATGACACCTGTCTTTGCTAGGGTTGCCATAATAAACCACCATAGACTGGAGAGACTAAACAACAGACATTTGTTTTCATGTTTCACAGTCTTGGAGGCTGGAAGTCCAAGATCTAGTTGTCAGCAACGTTAGTTTCTCCTGAGGCCTCTTACTTTGGCTGGCAGATGGCTGCCTTCTTACTACATCTTCACAAGGGCTTTTCTCTGTGTACATATATCCCCACTATTTCTTCCTCTTCTTCCAACAACAATTCTATTGGGTTAGGGCCCAACCCTTATGACCTCATTTACCTCAATCATTCACCTAGAGCTAGACATCCTGGAGTATGGAGTCAAGTGGTCCTTAGGAAGCATTACTATGAACCAAGCTAGTGGAGGTGATAGAATTTCAGCTGTTGTTCAGTTGCTCAGTCATGTTTGACTCTTTGAAACCCCATGGATTGCAACATGCCAGGCATCCCTGTCCTTTAACATCTCCTCGTCTAGCTGAGCTATTTCAAATCCTAAAATAGAATGCTGTTAAAGTGTTGCATTTAATATGCCAGCAAATTTGGAAAACTCAGCAGTGGCTACAGGCCTGGAAAAGATCAGTTTTCATTCAAATCCCAAAGAAAGGTGATGTTAAAGGATGTTCAAACTACCATACAATTACACTAATTTCACTTGCTAGCAAGGTAATGCTCGAAATCCTTCATGTTAGACTTGAACAGTACATGAACCAAGAATTTCCAGATATACATGCTGGATTTGGAAAAGTCAGAGGAACCAGAAGTCACATTGCCAACATCTCTTTGATCCTAGAAAAAGCAATGGAATTTTTAAAAAATCTAATTCTGCTTCATTGACTATGCTAAAACCTTTGACTGTGTGTATCACAACAAACTGTGGAAAATTTTTGAAAAGATGGGAATACCAGACCATCTTATCCTCCCTCTTGAGGACCTGTACACTGGTCAAAAAGCAACAGTTGAAACCAGACAGGAAACAATGGGCTGGTTCAAAATTGAGAAAGTAGTCCATCAAAGCTGTATATTGTTACCTTGTTTATTTAACTATATGCATCATGTGAAACACCAAGTTGGATGAATCACAAGCTGGAATCAAGACTACTGGGAGAAATATCAACTATCTCAGATATGCAGATGATACCACTCTAATGGCAGAAAGTGAACCAGAACTAAAGGGCCTCTTGATGAAGGTGAAAGAATAGAGTGAAAAAGCTGGCTTAAAGCTCAACATTCAAAAAACAAGACCGTGATATCTGGTCCCAGCACTTCATGGCAATATGGATAAGAAACAGTGGAAATAGTGACATATATTATTTTCATGAGCTCCAAAATCACTGTAGGTGTTGACTGCAGCCATGAAATTAAAAGGTGCTTACTCCTTGGAAGAAAAGATAGGACAAAAGTCGACAGTGTATTAAAAAGCAGGATCATCACTGTGCCAACAAGGGTCCATATAGTCAAAACTATGGTTTTTGCAGCAGTCATGAAGGGATGTGAGAGATAGATCATAAAGAAAGCTGAGCACCTAACAATTGATGCTTTCAAAATGTCTTACTGGAGAAGACTGTTGAGAGTCTCTTGGACTGCAAGAAGATCAAAACAGTCAATCCTGAAAGGCATCAACCATTAATATTCATTGGAAGGACTGATACTGAAGTTAAAATTCCAATACTTTGGCCACCTGATGCAAAGAGTCAACTCATGGGAAAAGACCTTGATGCTGGGAAAGAGTGAGGGCAGAAGGAGAAAGTGGCAACAAAGGTTGAGATGGTTGGAGGGCATCACTGTCTCAATGGAGATGAATTTAAGTAAATTCTGGGAGATGGTGGAGGACAGGGAATCATGGCATGCTGGAGTCCAAAGAGTCAGACATAACAGTGACTGAACAACTACAATCTCTTTAAAGGTCCTATCACATTGGGGTTTAGAACTTCAACATATGAATTTGCAGGTGGGGAAAGGCACATAATTCAATCTATAACTGTACCTTAGTAATCATGAAGAATATAAGTATGAAGTGAATAAGAGTTTTAAGGTTGTGGGACTTCCCTGGTGGTCCACTAGTTAGGACTTTGCCTTCCAGTGCAGAGGGTGTGGGTTTGATCCCCGATTTGAAGCTAAGATCCCACATGCCCTGTGGCCATAAAACCAAAACAGAAAACAGAAGCAATGTTGTAACAAATTCAATAGACTTTAAAAACTGTCCATAGTTAAAAGAAAGAAAAGTTGCAATAGGTCTGTGACACCAAAAATTTTTATAATTCTGCATTTATATGTATATATATACATCTGCATATGGGTGATTATGGATTTGTAGCAATTATTGGAATCAAATTAGACTTTGCCTCCCTAATTGTTCATTCTGAGATTCTTAAGTATTGTTTTCTTAATGGGCTCAGTAAGTCATCAGATTCTAATGCATCAAACATAAAAAAATAAAATAAAACCCCAAACCCATAATAGATAATTCAGTCCTAAAATTAGCCCTTTATTTGCATACAGATTATGGTTATATGCGACAGTCCTTTCTGCAGTATTTGCAGTGAAAACATTCCAAAGTTAAACCTTTCACTGTATGGCAACCGTGTCTGTGTGGGGCACTTCTGGACTTATCTCTCCACAGAGTTTCTGGGCAGGGTATCACTGCTTCCCTTTTAGTAGTATCATCTCTGAGTTTAGGCTTCTGTTTGCTTGAATTCCCTTTCTTGGTTGTGCTGCTTTGTGAGAGGCAATAGTTGTTGACTAAACAAGCATCACCCTGAGTGTTCTCCACTCTTCCACTGGGTCTGTGGCTTCAGGTCATGTGGGCATGGGGTGTCCGCATCTGCTTCACAACAACCAGCCACAAACAGTTGCAAACTCTCTTTTAGTTCAAAGAGGCTTAGAAGAAAGGGCTCAGCAGTGTTATCAAGCTGCTTGAGGGAAAACTCCAGTTTACACACACTTCTGAGAGATCTGCTTTGGGGATGCAGGGAAATACTATTGTCCACTGGACAATGTTATGCTTCTAGTTGGTTCACAGTGATGTTATGTTAAAAGCCAAGTTGAATGCAGCTCTTCTGCTTTTCAGACTAGTGCAGTATCATGGTTCCCACATATATATAACAATGATAAAAGGAATGCTTGTTTCTGATCAGAATGAGTGTCACAATGGAGCACCCAGTGGGCAGAGTATGATTGGTAATACAAAAGAGGGGATAGAAAAGATAGTGGCTCCCAAAATTCAGGCAAAAATCACAGATCCTGTTCACATTAAGCTCTCTCTCTGGCAATTCCCTTAATTCTGGTAAGCGAGGTTGGCTAATGAGTAATTATGCTTCCAATTTCATACCATCATTATAATTTACACATTAACGATGACCCATATTATGTAAATTGCCCTTGAAACATGTCCAAAGTGAAATTTTTAAAATTTATAACATTATCCACAAGTTGTGATTTAATGCAGTGATTCATAGATTTGCACCTGTGAGTTATGTCTCATCAGCGAGTCCTGCTCTAAAACCCTGAGGTCACAAGGCAGGAGCTCTGACCATGGAGTCTCCATGTGGATCACTTGGGTTCAATATAGAAGAGCCTGACTCCCTCAACTGTGGACTTGTGAGCTTCATCATATGACTTGATTTCTGAGACTAAGTTTCCTCATCAGTAAGATGGAGATAATAGTAGCACTGACCACGTAAAACTGTTGTTGTGAAGCTCTGATGAAATGGTACACACACAGCCCATACAGTGCCGGATGAAGAATAAGGACGCAATAAATATTAGCTATGATTGCTTTGTTAGTTAATGGGTTGTTACTGTGTTCCACTCTAGACAGCTGGATATATATATCTTTCAAAGGACACAGAAGAAAAAGATCAAATATCATTTACTGGTATAATTTGTATGATAGAAACTACATGTGAAAATAGCATCACCAGATAAAACTCTTGAAATAGAAGGCATTGCAGTCTTTTCAGTTTACATTTATATAAATGTAAGTTCTCAATTTGATATTCACTTTCATGTTGAAATGATAAATGACTGGTGGATTTTAGAAAAAAAGTGCACTTGCTATCTTTATAAAAAAGTTCAGGTTTATTATCATATAATATTCTTTCCCTTTTGGTTCAAACTCACTGAAACAAACTAACATTGAAGAATAATTACAGATATATCTATGTTGAGAACTACCTGGAGTAGCTTACATAAATTAGAGACACACTCATCCTCATCGAGGTTGTGTCAAGGAATTAAAACTCAAGATAAAAATGCCTATTAGTAAAATAGTGAAGCATAAAAAGAAAGATGGCTATATTGTGGTTCTAGCTGCAAATACTACACAATTCTGGAAAGCTTCTGAGTTGCTTGTGGCAGATTTTGCCAATCACCATCACCACTCTTTTGCTTTCTCCTTGCTGAAAGAACATTTTCCATTGCTGGCACTGGAAGTGCTGGCTGTTCATTTCCCCAGACTCTTAACAGCTGGAGCGCAGGCCCTGAACTTAGAGCTCACTCTTCCTCGGGTTTATGAGAAAGGTTTCTACCTTGCTAAAAGAGTGGTGTTAAGAGAAAGCAGGCCTTCCATCTTTCCTTCCAGTGCGACTCTCTGCTGAAGAGTAAATTGGAGACAGAGCAGTTATCTTTAGCATCATAAGGTCAAGCCAAGGGATTTTTCAAAGAAGCCAAGCCAGAACCTTCTAGATTAAATAAATGTGGAAACATTTTCCTTCTGAATTTTTAAAATATGAGAAATGAATCCAAATGATTTAAACCTTTATTGTCAGGTAGTCTGATAGTTTCAATTATTTTAAGAATTTTGGGGGAGTAGTTATGCTGATAATCACATCTATAAACATATAAAGTTGTTATAAAAGCATGAATTTAAAATAAAACAGTCAACATCATATTGGTTACTGGGAAATCAGTCCTTACTCTTAAATCAATCCTACCAACTAGTAAAAGGAAGAAATAGAACCAAAAAGCTTACAATACAGTAAATTTAGGATGTTCCCATTTAGTTAAAATGAGAAGAGAGAGAAAAAGAAAGTGAGAGAGTACCTATCTATGAAAATATTTACTAAAATTTTAACAATGATTACCCTGGGTATCATTTAAGTTAATTTTCTAATTTTTGAAAAAAATTGCAATCTCATACCCACTTTTCAATAAAATTTTAATTACTATCCAATAAAATGCATTGCTATTTTTACTTTGAAAAAATAAATAAAAGCAAGGATAACTCAGGACTTATATATTAACCTATGGTGAAATTGGAAGAAAGCATAAGAAAGGATATTCATATAAACTTATAGTGAAAGTATAATTCTTAAAAATCATGTGGAATTAAACAGTTACTTCAAAATCTAAAAAATATGCCTTTCTTTTTATTGAGAAAAGCTACTTCTTAACCCGTGATGTCTTTTCTACTGCAAAGTTTGGAATAACCAAAAGGTACCATCTGAAAAAACAAAACAAAATGTACCATTTGTCTGTTAGTTCAGTTCAGTTCAGTCACTCAGTCGTGTCTGACTTTGTGACCCCATGAATTGCAGCACACCAGGCCTCCCTGTCCATCACCAACTCCCGGAGTTCACTCAGACTCACGTTCATCGAGTCAGTGATACCATCCAGCCATCTCATCCTTGGTNTTTAGGTGGGTGATCACACCATTGTGATTATTGAGTAGTGAAGATCTTTTGTGTACAGTTCTTCTGTGTATTCTTGCCACCTCTTCTTAATATCTTCTGCTTCTGTTAGGTCCATACCATTTCTGTCCTTATCAAGCCCACCTTTGCATGAAATATTGCCTTGGTATCTCTAATTTCATGAAGAGATCTCTAGTCTCTCCCATTCTATTGTTTTCCTCTATTCTTTGCATTGATCTCTGAAGAAGCCTTTCTTATCTTTTCTTGCTATTCTTTGGAAGTCTGCATTCAGATGCTTATATCTTTCCTTTTCTTCATTACTTTTCACTTCTCTTCTTTTCACAGCTATTTGTAAGGCCTCCCCAGACAGTCATTTTGCTTTTTTGCATTTCTTTTCCATGGGGATGATCTTGATCCCTGTCTCCTATACAATGTCATGAACCTCAGTTCATAGTTCATCAGGCACTCTGTCAGATCTAGTCCCTTCAATCTATTTCTCACTTTCACAGTATAATCATAAGGGATTTGATTTAGGTCATACCTGAATGGTCTAGTGGTTTTCCCTACTTTCTTCAATTTGTCTGTTAGTAGAAGCCCATTAATAGAATGATAGTAGTTTAATAAGACCCATAGAATAGAATCATCTCAATGAGATATATATGATATAGATAAATGTTTGTGACACATTTAAACTTTTAAAATATATGTATACATGTATGTATATGTTATTTTTATAGCTTCTCTATAAATGCATGCATATAGATATGTATGCTCTTGATATGTATAGGCAACGAAAAACATTCTGAAAGAAAATCACCAAGTTCTTAATGGTGGTTTCAACCAGGTTAGGCTATTAGGGAAAGACAAAGAACTTTCACTTTTTATTTTTGCATGCTTTTATTATTTGATTTTTGTTTGTGTCGTGTGTTAGTTGCCCAGCTGTGTCCAACTCTTTGCATCCCCATGGACTATAGCCTACCAGCTCTCTGTCCGTGGAATTCTCACGGCAAGAATACTGGAGTGATAGTAATCCCCTTCTCCCGGGGATCTTTCCTACCCAGAGGTTGAACCTGAGTCTGCATCATTGCATCCAGATTCTTTACCATCTGAGCCATAAGAAAAAACCTACATGTTTTTATTATTTGATTTTTGTTTACCTTGAACTTATACTAACTGTATAATTTTTAAAAAGTTAAAACATGGGAAAAATAAAGTAAGAACTTATTTCTGTTCTTTTAAATTGTGTTATTAAAACTCAAGAGACTAGATAAGCCTGCAGATGTGTGTCTGAATCGGCCTTGAGTGTTGATGTGAAAGGTTAGCCAGTGTTGTCAGGGGAGCTGCAGAGGACACTTCAAAAAACCGTGTTGTCCCTGGCAAGATAGAATACACAAGACTTCCTGGTGAGCCATTACCTAAAAACATGACACTCAGAGTTGTTTATCCCCACCTCACACACCATGTAACAACTGTATAGATATTCTAGGTTCCAAACAGGATGAATCATTATCAAACATAATTTTAACTTGCAATTTTAATCATGAATCTCTGTCTTTTTTCCATAGATAGAGAAGTTACCTGTGCGCCCTCATTCCCCACTTCATTCTCTATAGACTCTCATTGACCCATTTATCAGGGGAGTTCAAGTATGACCCCTTCCCTCTTTCTAAATACGTAACTGAGTCTTTTGTAGTAGCTACCGTTTTCTAGTTTTCTTCTCATCTTCATTTGACTTTAACTTTTGCCCCAAGTGATATCAAATCAAAGTAATTCCATGAATAGTCAAAGAAAATCCATGCTTGATGGTCAATATTTTAACTATAGATTTCATTTTTCACTTTGTGAATGAATCACAACTGAATGCAGATTATCTCTATTCCTTTGAGGTATAAAGCAAGTTTCCTTAGGCAAATAGTTCAGAAAGAGTTTCTTCTCTTATTTAAGAGAAAACTCACTAGGAGAAACTTTATACTTTGTGTTTTCTGTAGTAGATCCTTAGGAAGAGAAGAAGGCCAGGGAAATGAAGAGATGAATGAATGAACATATGACAATGTAGCATAATCAAGCTGAAGCCAGTATTACTGTTTAGAGGTCAGATTATATGGATTAGTATTTCTTCTGTATTTCTTGCTTAATTCACTGCTTTGAAACTTGTTTTCTGATTTCAACAGGAAGGTTATAATGTCAGAAAAGGAGTCCGTATTAGAGCAGAGNCAGTATTACTGTTTAGAGGTCAGATTATATGGATTAGTATTTCTTCTGTATTTCTTGCTTAATTCACTGCTTTGAAACTTGTTTTCTGATTTCAACAGGAAGGTTATATGTCAGAAAAGGAGTCCGTATTAGAGCAGAGATATAGGTTTTATAATCCTTTCTTAAAAGAATTTAGTGCCATCCCTGGATTCACTAACGCTTTCTGGTGAACCTCTTCATGTCTCTGATATGTGAGGTTTAAAATCAGGTCCTAATGTTGAGGGAACACATTGTCTATTTCTGAGTCAGCTGCTAATATTGGCTTCACAAACAACAAAACCAAAGTGCTCTCACTCACATGGAATATAACCATTTTATTTTGCTATCCATTTTGATTTTACCAAAATGTTATCAAAGGACATTTTTCTCCCAATTTCCATCAACCTCATATTAGCTTTGAATTTGTACTTAGGGCGAAATATTTTACAATCGTATCATAGCATAGTCTTTTAATTGTTCCTTCTTAAAAGTCAAAATAAAGAACTAGGAATGTGTCAATTTATCTATCAAACATATATTAAGTTCTGTAAAGGACAAGAACAGGCTGAGAAAGAATAACTGGAGAATCTAATTTAGATTGGGTAAGATGCGAGAAAATTTTCATTATAATAATATTCTTATACACAAAAGAAGCAAGGAGACATTTTTTTTTCTTTTTTTTTTTTTAGGTAGATCCATAAAGCTAGGGAGAATATGAGGCACACACACCAATGATTTCCTTTTCTGCTAAAATTATGGAAAAATCCATACTAACTAACTTACCCTGCTTCACTGTGTTCAATAGCCTTGAAACATCTCATTTTCTTTACCAGTCGGAAGGTCTAATGGAAGCATATGAAACTGCAGTGATGCTGTGAGGGGACACCATAGAAGAATTATTTTGAATCTTGTGTGAAAGTTTGGTGCTCATTAAAGTGGAGGATTAATAGCGCTCTCCACTAGAGCCAGAAGGAGTGCAAGCAGGCCTGTGGGTGTCTGAGCACAGCTCTGCAAATCCTCATCTTGACCTGCTCCCTTCCTCGTTCTCATCTCAGCCTCTTTGAGGAGAAACTCCAGATCTGGCTAGATTTCCCAGTGGACTTTGCCACCTGGCTATACATCCAAGAAAGTGGCTTCCCAGATGGCTCAGACAGTAAAGAGTCTGCCTGCGATGTGGGAGACCTGGGCTTGATCCCTGAGTCAGGAAGATTCCCTGGGGAAGGAAATGGCAAATCCACTCCAGTATTCTTGCCTGGAAAATCCCATGGATGGAGTTGCCCGTTGGGCTACAGTCCATGGGGTAGCAAAGAGTCAGACACAACTGAGCTACTTTCACATACATATATCCAAGGGAAGTAGAAGGATACCCTGAAACTCCATTTTTTAAAAATCTGACATTAAAAAGAATGCAACTCGTAGCATTGTGGTCTCTAAAATGATAGATGGAAAAACCGTCTCTCTTTTAACGAAACTAAATAAAAACTCTTGGTTTCAACTTATGTCTACTCTAGCAGATACAGTTGTTTCATTCAGTCGCTCAATCATATCTGACTTTTGTGACCCCATGGACTGTAGCACGCCAAGCCTCCCTGTCCTTCATCTCCAGGAGCCTGCGCAAGCTCATGTCCATTGAACCGGTGATGCCATCCAACCATCTCATCTTCTGTCGTCCCCTTCTCCTGCCTTCAATCTTTCCCAGCATCAGGGTCTTTTCCAATGAGTCACCACTTTTTCTGAAGTACTAGATGCAAAAAATCTATGAAGTGAATATTATTAGCATAGAAAGGGACAATATTAATTATAGGAGAAATTTTAAGAGAGCATTTAGATGTAACTTGAAGCAGCAGAGTAAGATTTATCTATATTTATTTTAAATACATCCTAGCATGAAGAGTCCACAACTCTGAATTTCTACTTTCAGGTCTTTCTGAGCAAAAGTTGTTTGTTTTTAGTAATATTTATATAGTGTATCAATACTGTCCTGTCACCTTATTTACTCATATATAGTATGTATGTAAATATATATATATATATTCATATATATATATATATATTCTTCACCACTGAGCTTCCCTGGTGGCTCAGTGGTAAAGAATCTCCTGCAACACATGGGACTCAAGTTCGGTCTCTGGGTCAGGAAGATCCCTGGAAAAAGAAATGGCAACGCACTCTAGAATGCTTGCCTAGGAAATCTCGTGGACAGAGGAGCCTAGTAGACTACAGTCTGTAGGGTTGCAAAAGAGTTGGACATAACTGAGCAACTCAATAACAACTTCAATATATTAAAGTGGAATTTGATCAAGTATTTTAACTGAAAATTTTGTATTATAAATTTTAAATGGCTTTAGAAGACATATTATTTGAAACATTAAAAAAAATCTTCCTCTATTTCAATCTTGAAGGCAAAATTTTCTATAGAAAGAAATCTATCTAGAAAAATTTCTCTCCTTTTATTTTTTAACTTTTTATTTATTTATTTTTTAACTTTTTTTGGGGGGGGGGGGCGGTCTCTGACAGCAAAAATAAAAGGGAGTGGGACTGCAGAGGATTAAGCTAGATCAATGTAGGCAAGTTTGGGCAGTAGCAACCCTGAATGGCAGGGTTTCCCCCAAGGCTTAGTAGTAAAGAATCCATTTGCAATGCAGGAGATGGAGGTTGATCCCTGGAGGAGGGTGTGGCAACTCACTCTAGTATTCTTTCCAGGAAAATCCCATGGACAGAAGACCCGGGCAGATGACAGTCCACACAGTCGCAAAGAGTCAGACTCAACTGAAGCGGCTGAGCAGCGGCGGCGGCAGCAGCCTCCCTGAGTGATAGCCGCAGTCATCTTCAGTGGCAGACTGCTCCTCCTCCCACATGCAATTCTCTTCTCTCAGCTGCACTTTCTCTCTCCCTCCCATTTTATTACTCTGTATCATTGCTTCTGTGCTTTCTTCTATACTATTCACTTTCTCTTCCATCTGCCTTTATCTTAGGCCTGATGGTGACCCCATAAAATGTAGTTCAGCCCTTTCTTTGGTTCAAAAAAAAAAAAAAAAAGTCTGTTGACTACTTTCTTGCCTCACTAATTACTTTATTTTTCTGACATGCCTGAAATCCTCAGCGTTGCCTTTAAAAGAGCCACCACAGAAGTGCTACATCAGTACCATGATATTATAACCATTATCTGCTGCCTTAATTTAAATCTCGAAATAACAGAAAAGAAGATATGACTTTTCTTAGTCAAACCAGTTCCAGGAATGAAAGAACATGGTTTAATTCATTTGGAAATTTTTTGAAGGTTTTTTTTTTTTTTTAATATTCATTGTTTTCAGATACTGAATTTGTCAGATGAGATCTAATGGAGTAATAGATAATAATCCCCCCAAATTTCCCCCGTGGTTCAGCATTTAAGACTCCACTTTCACTGCAGCTGATGCAGTTTCCACCCCTGGTTGGGGAACTAAGATCTCACAAACCTCATGGCCAAAGAAAAAAAATGTATTTCCATTTTCCAGGGTTTATGAAAAAGTTTGTTAGGAAGAAAAACATTTACAAACATTTTATGGAGAACAGTGTATGGTAGTCCAGCTATACACATAAAACAATGGGGCTTTACCAAAAGAAAGAGAGGATATAAAATTGAAATACCTGTGAAAAGAAGAGAAGCAAAAAGCAAAGGATAAAAGGAAAGATAAGCATCTGAAAGCAGAGTTCCAAAGAATAGCAAGGAGAGATAAGAAAGCCTTCCTCAGCGATCAATGCAAAGAAATAGAGGAAAAGAACAGAATGGGAAAGACTAGAGACAGAGATCTCTTCAAGAAAATTAGAGATACCAAGGGAATATTTCATGCAAAGATGGTTTTGATAATGGACAGAAATGGTATGGACCTAACAGAAGCAGAAGATATTAAGAAGAGGTGGCAAGAATACACAGAAGAACTGTACAAAAAAGATCTTCACTACCCAGATAATCACAATGGTATGAACACTCACCTAGAGCCAGACATCCTGGAATGTGAAATCAAGTGGGTCATAGAAAGCATCACTATGAACAAAGCTAGTGGAGGTGATGGAATTCCAGTGGAGCTATTTCAAAACCTGAAAGATGATGCTGTGAAAGTGCTGCACTCAATATGCCAGCAAATTTGGAAAACTCAGCAGTGGCCACAGGACTGGAAAAGGTCAGTTTTCATTCCAATCCCAAAGAAAGGCAATGCCAAAGAATGCTCAAACTACCGCACAATTGCACTCATCTCACATGCTAGTAAAGTAATGCTCAAAATTCTCCAAGCCAGGCTTCAGCAATACGTGAACCGTGAACTTCCTGATGTTCAAGCTGGTTTTAGAAAAGGCAGAGGAACCAGAGATCAAATTGCCAACATCCGCTGGATCATGGAAAAAGCAAGAGAGTTCCAGAAAAACATCTATTTCTGCTTTATTGACTATGCCAAAGCCTTTGACTGTGTGGATCACAATAAACTGTGGAAAATTCTGAAAGAGATGGGAATACCAGACCACCTGACCTGCCTCTTGAGAAATCTGTATGCAGGTCAGGAAGCAACAGTTAGAACTGGACATGGAACAACAGACTGGTTCCAAATAGGAAAAGGAGTATGTCAAGGCTGTGTATTGTCACCCTGCCTATTTAACTTATATGCAGAGTACATCCTGAGAAACACTGGGCTGGAAGAAGCACAATGTGGAATCAAGATTGCCAGGAGAAATATCAATAACCTCAGATATGCCGATGACACCACCCTTATGGCAGAAAGTGAAGAGGAGCTAAAAAGCTTCTTGCTGAAAGTGAAAGAGGAGAGAGAAAACGTTGGCTTAAAGCTCAACATTCAGAAAACAAAGATCATGGCATCTGGTCCCATCACTTCATGGGAAATAGATGGGGAAACAGTGGAAATAGTGTCAGACTTTACTTTGGGGTCTCCAAAATCACTGCAGATGGTGACTGCAGCCATGAAATTAAAAGATGCTTACTCCTTGGAAGGAAAGTTATGACCAACCTAGATAGCATATTGAAAAGCAGAGACTTACTTTGCCAACAATGGTCCATCTAGTCAAGGCTATGGTTTTTCCTGTGGTCATGTATGGATGTGAGAGTTGGACTGTGAAGAAAGCTGAACACTGAAGAATTGATGCTTCTGAACTGTGGTGTTGGAGAAGACCCTTGAAAGTCCCTTGGATTTCAAGGAGATCCAGCCAGTCCATTCTAAGGGAGATCACTCCTGGGGTTTCTTTGAAAGGACTGATGCTGAAGCTGGAACTCCAATACTTTGGCCACCTCATGCGAAGAGTTGACTTATTAGAAAAGTCTCTGATGCTGGGATGGATTGGGGGCAGGAGGAGAAGGGGACGACAGAGGATGAGATGGCTGGATGACATCACTGACTCGATGGACATGAGTTTGGCTGAACTCCAGGAGTTGGTGATGGACAGGGAGGCCTGGCATGCTGCAATTCATGGGGTCCAAAAGAGTCAGACATGACCGAGCGAATGAACTGAACTGAACTGAACTGAAGGACTAACATTTTCATCTTCAGGTAACCCTGGAGAGGAGATATTCTGCCAATCAAATTTTTGACCTTGGACAAATTACAAGCTCCTCAAGGGCTTAAGTTTCCTCATTTCTCAAGTGAGGAGCATGGACGAAATTATTTTCCTAATCCTATAGAGAGAGACCATGGATACTGAAACTGATACCTTTGGCAACATTCATTATTTCAAGTTGCCAAGGGGGTTAATTTTCCACACATACTGAGATCACAATATTATTTAATTTTTACTACATTCTTTAACATTAATACAGAAGTAGAGAAAAACAGTTCTAATGTTCAGCTCCCATTCTGTTGGGAAATATAGCCCATGTAGTTCCCTCTCTTCACCTGGTTAGTCACTGTTTTAGCATATTTTAGACTTTGCCATATTGGAATCCCCATCTGCCTTAACCGCAGTGAATCAGGAAATCCCTTAATGGTGCCCCTCTGCTTTTATTGCCAGTACTAATCACTTTTTTATTTGAACTAAAATTTTTGATGTTATTAGTGTCATCTGTGTCTCCCAGTAGAAGGCAATATAACTCAATTCAATAAATAACTGAGCAATCAAAATAGGCTATAAATGCTAACTCCATGAGGAATCGTAGGACTTCCCTTACCAAGATCCAGGCACTGTGTAAAATGTTTGATCTCTAGCTTATATACTATTTACAAAACTCTTCAAGGTAGACATTATCACCATTTTAACATATAATATGCTCAGATGATACATAAAGAAATTAGAATTAATACATACAGTTCTCTGAGTCTGAAGCCTGCAATATTTTTTCCATTTCAAATTTGAGGTAATCTAAATTACAAATAGTAATTTGGCTTTCACAAGTCTATTGTTTTATCTTTAGTTGAGCCCAGATCTAACACTTTGTTTCTTTGCTCAAAGTTTTGACTTAGAAGTAGAACAGAGCTAGAATTTACGTTTCCTACCTGACAGTCTCTTAAATAAGGATATAAAGATACATTTTTCAAAGTAAATTTTCAGTGAAGATGTGAAGAAATTACATTCATTTTACATTTTAGATCCTGGGCCATCAGATAGTCCTTGTATGGGAACATTCAAAGGATAATCAAATTAACAAAAGCCTTTATTTCAGACTCCTCATTCACTAAGGTACTAAGTTCTCAACTTTGCAAATATTAGCCCCTGAAATATAGCAGTAGTTTTTACATCCTTCCTTTATATTTAAAGTATATAAAGAGTTCCTGATTTTCCAACTGATACTGAACAGTCCACTCAATCTGTGGTACTGAATAGCAAAAATTTGTAAATCATTTTATTTCAATTTTATGCCAAAGTCTATAATCATTGTCTGCTAGAAGCCTTTGTGTTTGTAATAGGAATTATTTAAGACTAGGTATTTTTGGACTTACACTTCTGAATATTATGTGGAAGGCATCAATGTTTTTCCCTCAGTGGGTTGTCTTATAGAGTGGTTTGATTCCATCAGACACAGACTAAAAATGCACATGAACTTCTAATTTTAGATTGCATCTTGAGGACTCATTGTGACATTTTCAATGAGGTTAAAGGCCAAAAAAATTCCTATTGTTGCAGTTTTCAATTACTGGAAAAGCTGCTACATCTTTCTAGTGCATGACCTGTCTCACATATTTTCTTTTTCCCCATATGTTATTTAACATGTAGGGCAAGTTTTATGTGTGTGTTGTTAGCTAAAATATGGATCACATTAATATTTTTAAAGGGTTAAAAGGGCAGCTGGATTCAGAAAAGTGAATTAAGTATTATATATCTAAGTGGAACAGGAATCTGCCTTCAACCTGTCCTTCTAAACCAGAACCCATACTCCAATCCATAGCATCATGATCTTGTTAAACTCAACACCCTTGAAATCTCTCTTTGCCACATGTGTGTTCTCTACTTGCTGTTGTTGTGTTCTATCAATTTTGATAACTAAAAAAATCAAGATTTTCCCTCTACCTCAATTCCTGATTGAACCCACTATTGCAATTTTCACTGATTTTTGGCTTCTCTTTCTTCTTTCTTTTTAAAGCAGTCAACTTTAATGATGTTCTGTTGGGTTGTCAATTTTTCTTATCCAGCACAGAATAGCTAGTGCATTAAAATGAGTGTTCTTCAGAATTACTCCTATTAGGAAATATAATAGCTCTTGTGATGGAACCCCTGTACCCTTTCCCCACCTGAAGGACACTTATTCTTCTGAAGCAACTTTCTGAGTTGGTTTCATGAGTCAAATGAGAAAATAAGCATAAACATATGATGATCACAAAATGCATAGCCAATAGAGCTTTCTTTATTTTTTTTTTAGTTTCTTACTTTTACCAGTGCTTACATAATTCTGTCTTTTATTTTCTCCCTCATGGTGATAACAAAACAATACCTAAGGTGAGATCTCTGAACTATATTTTGCATATTGGTAGAAGAAGACTAAAATTGCAGAAATTGGATATCATTTTCTCATCACTACAAATTCTTTTTTTTTTTCATTATATAAATTCTTTTTCTTAAGGTACTGGAAAAGTTAATTACCTAGGAAAACCATTACACTATGGATCCTTTGTCATATAAGAAGCAAAATCCGAATGTTTTCTATAATATTCTCTATATACTAATGGTCCTTGATAGTACCAAATTATGTTTGTGAAATCCTAAGAAAATCCTTCATGTCTTATGTTTACTTTAGCACCTTTTGAAATGTGTAATGACATTCCTTTTCTAAGATACCTAGGGCACTGAATAAGTTAGTAAAGCCTGGGTTGTCTAAGCAATGAACAATGTCCCTTTTGGATCTAATCCTTGGTGTGAACTCACTGGTTGGATGGAGACAAGAGTCAATGAACCAGGTAAGCCTGGTGACAGCCGATCTATTGGAGATGATGATTCCTTTCTCTGAGGACAAAAACGCTGTGTTGGGTCTGATACAGAAAGAGCAGTGCCTCCTGGACTCCCCTTACTTCTCTCAGTTTGAGCATATAGTCCCTCACCTTGATTACTGTGCACTGATCCCCTCCTGATTGACCACAGTGGGGATAAGCATACTTCCAGCCAGGAAACCTCCATGCCACTCCCCTCCAACTCTTCTGGGGACAGGAGGTTCTAGAAGGCAACATTAAATTAGTTTATGTGTATATTGTTTGGCAAGACCAAAATAAAACTCCACAGAGAGCTAGAACTATGATTTGAGAAGTAATCCTTGACTATCACCTTCAAGATACTGTACAGAAAACAATAGTATCAAAACATCATGCATTCCTAAAACTGGCTACCATTATTTGATAGTGTAATTGATTTTACATATGACTATGAAAAACATTGGCAAAGGTACAAAAAAGTATAACTGATTTTTGTACATTTATGTGGTTTCTACAAAGATAAAATTCAAATAGAAAAGGCTGTTGGAAAGGAAATTCCTATTGATCTAAGCAACCCGGAATGACAGTTCAGACTTTGAAAGGGCCACTGTTACTAGTGATGGAGCCAAGATCAAAAAAACAGATATTGTACAGCCAGGAAGAGTAGTACCAAAATGATGCAGCTCACCGGGTAAAGGCCACATTACCTGAAGACCATGGACAACATGGGAGCACTTGATAGATTTTTGCCATTGTTGTCTAGAAACAATGTGAAGGCAGGAGGGAGGAACTGGGTTGAGAAAAGAAGACTGAGACTTGGTTTGAGAAAAAATTGTGAATTATAACTTTTCATTTAAACCTTCTCACACTCTGGATCAGTGCTAATCTCCCCAGTTGTCTCACGGACTCACTTATTTACACGCAAACAGCATTCATTGGCACTCCAGTAGTGAGAACCTGTGGTATACAGCTACTTTCCCACCATTTGTAGCTGCTGATTTACCATTGAACAGATCTTGAATAATATTTTTACTTGAAATGACTAATTGGACAAGTCTGTTTCCTTTATCAAGACAGTGTCCTCTCTCACAATCTATGCTATTACATTACTTGATATTGGCCTTCCCTGGTGGTTCAAATGGTTAAGGATCTTCCTGCATTGCAGGAGACCCAGGTTTGATTCCTGAGACAGGAAAATCCCCTGAAGAAGGGAATGGCTACCTACTCCAGTACTTTTGCCTGGAGAATTCTATGGATGGAGGAGCTTGGCAGGCTATAGTCCATGGAATGACAAAGAGTCAGACATGAGAAACTAACACTTTTACTTACTTGGTATTAAAACACCAAAATATTAAAATTCTGTGCTTTAAATTTAAATATAAAGATTATTTTATTCATTTGTTTACATCTGCTGCTTTTATCAAAGAAACATCTGAAAAAAAATAAAAACTGCTCAATAGTCTAAATACAAGGGGTGGGAGTAGGATAAGAATCTTATACAGTGATAAATGGTATTTTTTTAAAGTATTTCTTTCATCTGCTCTTCGTGGATAGTGTCCTTGCTAAAGTGAATAAATTATGACAAGTTAACAGGTAACTAATCAAATTTTAATCAGTGAAATATCCTGGCAGGCTTAATTCCTGGTAAGAAGTCAATAATAAAACTTCAGTATCTCAGTCCATGGAGCTGCTCTATTAACCACTGTGGTAAAATTCCTATTTATTATCATGTGTGAGACAGGAAAATACTGCACTATCAGATGATTATTTTTTTAAGGGATAAAATGGCCATGCAGCACAACTTTGGAATGCTTATTGTTGCTCTGTGTCAAAGAGCGATACTATTAAACCCCATAATGGAAGTGCCACTTCTTCCAGCTTTCATCAGTAGTCCAGAATGTCATGCAATGAGAATTTAATTGGACTAAAGTGACTATTTGACATGCAGAACTGAGCTATGTCATCAAGACTCCACAGGTAGTGAGCACTTGGTGACTGATGGATAGAAGAGAATGTACATTCTAATAAGGGGTCAAGGGACCTTAGGAGTTCTACTTCGTAATTACCTGGAGCAGCAGGTGAGGCTGAGCATGTCAAATAAGAAAAGTAAAATTCTAGTACTGAAGAGCAGTGCATCATACCCTTAAAATAAACATAAAACAGAGAGCAGAAGCCAAAGTTATTTAAAACTGTGCTATCTGCTGACAGGCTTTTAAAATATTCTCTTTCACTGAAACATACAGTGGAAACTTTTTGTGATACTGATATTATGGAAGAGGATGAATAACCACCTCATTGGTGAATCTATTCATAACATGTTTTGCTCAACAGGTATTTATAGGGGGTAGGTGTTTACTTCAATAAAGTTGATTATATGTAATAAATGAACATATGTTTTATGAAATTATAGATATAAACCTTTAAATATACTTGCATATTCTCTAATAATAAATGCCATTAGAATTTATTGACTTTTTCTGATATATGAACAAGGAGTAAAAACTTTAATTGGAATTTTCTAATAAAGTGAGCACTAGCTCACCTAACACAGTCAGTTATCAGTGTATTCATACTGAAAAAGCAGAGGCCGGGAGCTTGTGCCTTGAAATCCCTTTTCTACAATGTGTGACTGCATTTGCTCCTCTCTGACTTGTGTGCTATTTTTTTAGGAAAGATTTCCTTTATTAACCTGAATACTTTGTTGTTATTTCTGTACATAACGAAATAATCAATCATATTAGGAGTTGCATTGTCTAAAACATAAATTAATTAAGCTCAAATTGTTCTTTTTAAAGTCAGCTTTTAAAAGGCAGAATGTACTTTTAGTATGATTAACATCAGTGATTGTTAAATTCAGCATCTGCTAGATAAGTCTATTTAAAGGAGGAAAACATCCTGGAAGAAAAAAAGAAAAAAAACATGTGCTAGAAATACAAAGAGTCTGATACATTACACCCTCCAGATTTATTTGTGTCCCTATTTAGGGATTTATGCGGTTAGTGCTGATAGCTAAGATAATTGTATTATAAAAGGAGAAGAGTAAAGGGACTAAAAAAATGTAAGGTTTCTAGACGTTCAAACTGATGAATCAATGACACTGGTAAACTTTGCTAAGTCCTGTGTGTACAATGTAAAGCCTAGGGCAAGCAATCATTAATTATCTGCACAAAGAGATACACTGAAAAACACTGTGGATGAGTCAAAGTAACTCACTCTACCGGGAAATGTAATGGGATGAGTTGTGATTGTATCTTTATCATAAACGCCCCTGATTCACTGGTAAGAGAGAAGGTTCAGGGAGGAATTCTGTGTTCTGTCATTTTCCTCATCTGACACATTTCTCACAGACTGGGCACTTCCTGGGGGTTGCTGAAATGTTGCTGGAATGGTTCAGTGAACAAGAGTGCTTTCATCCTAAACTGGTTTGCAGGGTTATTGTCACAAGTTTTACAAGTAGTTATGTCTTTAATCTTAAAAATCCTTCTGCTTATGTATTATATTGATACAAACAGCATCTGTGTCAACATTGCTCTACAGCGTGCTGAGGCAAAAGGGATTTTATGTCCAGGCAATCCCTTCTGCCTCAATAGTATAAAGCAAAGTCTTTCTGATTCGAGTAAATTTACCCCAATTTAATATCTTTTTGAGGTGTAATTACTATGCAATAAACTTGCACATAATTAAAGCATAATAGTCACCTATTGCAATTTCCTTTATATAACATTCTCAAAATNCAGTGATAAATGGTATTTTTTTAAAGTATTTCTTTCATCTGCTCTTCATGGATAGTGTCCTTGCTAAAGTGAATAAATTATGACAAGTTAACAGGTAACTAATCAAATTTTAATCAGTGAAATATCCTGGCAGGCTTAATTCCTGGTAAGAAGTCAATAATAAAACTTCAGTATCTCAGTCCATGGAGCTGCTCTATTAACCACTGTGGTAAAATTCCTATTTATTATCATGTGTGAGACAGGAAAATACTGCACTATCAGATGATTATTTTTTTAAGGGATAAAATGGCCATGCAGCACAACTTTGGAATGCTTATTGTTGCTCTGTGTCAAAGAGCGATACTATTAAACCCCATAATGGAAGTGCCACTTCTTCCAGCTTTCATCAGTAGTCCAGAATGTCATGCAATGAGAATTTAATTGGACTAAAGTGACTATTTGACATGCAGAACTGAGCTATGTCATCAAGACTCCACAGGTAGTGAGCACTTGGTGACTGATGGATAGAAGAGAATGTACATTCTAATAAGGGGTCAAGGGACCTTAGGAGTTCTACTTCGTAATTACCTGGAGCAGCAGGTGAGGCTGAGCATGTCAAATAAGAAAAGTAAAATTCTAGTACTGAAGAGCAGTGCATCATACCCTTAAAATAAACATAAAACAGAGAGCAGAAGCCAAAGTTATTTAAAACTGTGCTATCTGCTGACAGGCTTTTAAAATATTCTCTTTCACTGAAACATACAGTGGAAACTTTTTGTGATACTGATATTATGGAAGAGGATGAATAACCACCTCATTGGTGAATCTATTCATAACATGTTTTGCTCAACAGGTATTTATAGGGGGTAGGTGTTTACTTCAATAAAGTTGATTATATGTAATAAATGATCATATGTTTTATGAAATTATAGATATAAACCTTTAAATATACTTGCATATTCTCTAATAATAAATGCCATTAGAATTTATTGACTTTTTCTGATATATGAACAAGGAGTAAAAACTTTAATTGGAATTTTCTAATAAACTGAGCACTAGCTCACCTAACACAGTCAGTTATCAGTGTATTCATACTGAAAAAGCAGAGGCCGGGAGCTTGTGCCTTGAAATCCCTTTTCTACAATGTGTGACTGCATTTGCTCCTCTCTGACTTGTGTGCTATTTTTTTAGGAAAGATTTCCTTTATTAACCTGAATACTTTGTTGTTATTTCTGTACATAACGAAATAATCAATCATATTAGGAGTTGCATTGTCTAAAACATAAATTAATTAAGCTCAAATTGTTCTTTTTAAAGTCAGCTTTTAAAAGGCAGAATGTACTTTTAGTATGATTAACATCAGTGATTGTTAAATTCAGCATCTGCTAGATAAGTCTATTTAAAGGAGGAAAACATCCTGGAAGAAAAAAAGAAAAAAAACATGTGCTAGAAATACAAAGAGTCTGATACATTACACCCTCCAGATTTATTTGTGTCCCTATTTAGGGATTTATGCGGTTAGTGCTGATAGCTAAGATAATTGTATTATAAAAGGAGAAGAGTAAAGGGACTAAAAAAATGTAAGGTTTCTAGACGTTCAAACTGATGAATCAATGACACTGGTAAACTTTGCTAAGTCCTGTGTGTACAATGTAAAGCCTAGGGCAAGCAATCATTAATTATCTGCACAAAGAGATACACTGAAAAACACTGTGGATGAGTCAAAGTAACTCACTCTACCGGGAAATGTAATGGGATGAGTTGTGATTGTATCTTTATCATAAACGCCCCTGATTCACTGGTAAGAGAGAAGGTTCAGGGAGGAATTCTGTGTTCTGTCATTTTCCTCATCTGACACATTTCTCACAGACTGGGCACTTCCTGGGGGTTGCTGAAATGTTGCTGGAATGGTTCAGTGAACAAGAGTGCTTTCATCCTAAACTGGTTTGCAGGGTTATTGTCACAAGTTTTACAAGTAGTTATGTCTTTAATCTTAAAAATCCTTCTGCTTATGTATTATATTGATACAAACAGCATCTGTGTCAACATTGCTCTACAGCGTGCTGAGGCAAAAGGGATTTTATGTCCAGGCAATCCCTTCTGCCTCAATAGTATAAAGCAAAGTCTTTCTGATTCGAGTAAATTTACCCCAATTTAATATCTTTTTGAGGTGTAATTACTATGCAATAAACTTGCACATAATTAAAGCATAATAGTCACCTATTGCAATTTCCTTTATATAACATTCTCAAAATAACAAAATCTACAAACGTAACATAAATCTATACATGTTATTTAACATGGTTGCATAATGGTCTAGAAGTACACAAGTATTATTTCAATGCTAATTCCTGATTTTGAAATTATACTATCACTACAGGAGATGTTACTATTGGGAAAGACAGGATACAGCGTAAACTGGACTTCTCTGTACTACCTTTGCTCTTTGTTTGGAAATCTAGAGTTATTTCAAAATAAAAAGACAAAAACCGCATCTGCAGACACAAATGACTATGTGTTATATGATTCCGTCTAGCAAAACCTCTGAAAAAGTCAAATCTGTAAAGAAAGAAAAGAGATAGAGGATTAATGGGGGCTTAGAGTGGTAGAAATATAGAGGGACTGCTTATAACTGGGTACGGGGTCATTTTGGGGGTAATGAAAGTGTTTAAGCGGATGGTGATGATGGCTACATAACCCCACAAGTTTACTAAAACTCATTGAATCATGCTTTCAATGGGTGTATTATTTGACATGTAAAATATACTCCCCCCAAACGCAGAAATACTTTGTCATAGTGATCATGGAAGAATAAGGTCAT
Source organism: Raphicerus campestris (assembly GCA_006410735.1). Classification (NCBI taxonomy): domain Eukaryota; kingdom Metazoa; phylum Chordata; class Mammalia; order Artiodactyla; family Bovidae; genus Raphicerus; species Raphicerus campestris. The sequence continues at coordinate 360,662 of SJYW01051529.1, forward strand.
GTTGAATTTTTCTTAACTCATGTTTTAGAATGTAGCTCTACTGACACTTTGATTTTCAAAGTGTCCATATAAGAGCAGGGGGAAGGCATTCTCAGCTTACTTGTGCCCTGGGCCCTTAGTGGTCTTTCCCAGGCACTCGTGACCTCATGTCAAGGCACATGGGGTAGGGAGGGGGTCATGTAGGATGCACTGAAGGGTATTTCTTCCCTCTGTGGCTGCACTGGTTTAGAGTTACTATCTGTTGCTATTGAGAGAGGAGAAGGTATGGGCACGAGGATTGTCCATACATTCTTTCCAGTTTGCTGTCTGTGGATGCATATTTCATACACAGAGGAGGCTGTAAAAGGGTTGTCATTGCAGAGTGTGTGGTCATTCATTGTCAACAAATCATTTTGTCATCTTTACAAAGCCCTAAGGAAAAAGACAGACATTCACGCAAACAAAACCCCTCTAACCTCTATAATCAGGGTTGACTCTCAATTTAGTATCAAGTTTCCAGTGTCCAGCATGAGGAAATAAGGCCAGTGTCACACTTTGCAGACTCTGCCCTGAGGAGATTTATTTCTGCCCNTTTGTCATCTTTACAAAGCCCTAAGGAAAAAGACAGACATTCACGCAAACAAAACCCCTCTAACCTCTATAATCAGGGTTGACTCTCAATTTAGTATCAAGTTTCCAGTGTCCAGCATGAGGAAATAAGGCCAGTGTCACACTTTGCAGACTCTGCCCTGAGGAGATTTATTTCTGCTCAGGTGTGCTTCACTTGAAAAAGCAACATTTTATCCTTGTATCATTTATTTACTACCCTGAGCTGTAATAGTGCATTCGCATGTTCCACAAGACTGTGGAGTGGGGGAGGGAGCAGTGGGAGTTATACTCCGCCTCCTTACTACCCGTGAGTGGACCTTGCACCTATAAGCTACTTAGCACGATTGTATAATTGATTAGTAGTTAGTAGTGAGGCTGCTGTAAGTGAAAATAGATATAGTAATAAAATTTGGAAATCAGTAACTGTAGATTATAAATCTACAACATATTATTCATAAAATATAGATAAACACTGTAAATTCTTACAGTATTAAAGCATCTTATATCAAACAAAACCGAGACTCATCAAAGAGATAGGAATCTGAACTATTCAAGAGTGTGTGATTTGGGATAAATATTTGAAACATAAAGTTGGAGGTAAAAGGTATTAAAGTCAAGATGATTCTTTAAAAAAAGAAAAATTGGCAAAAAAGCTAGCAAACCAAAAACAGTGCAGCAAGTGACATCATTTTAGTAGACTCTAGTTTAATAGAAAGTGGCAGTGATGATACAATTCTGAAGTAGCCAATATGTAAACAAATAAATCTAAATCAGAGCAAAAATCATTTTCCCAACCTAACATCAAAACGACCTGCTATGATCTGAATGCTTGTGCCCAATTCACATTCACATGTTGAAATCTTAACACCTCAAGGTGATGGTGTTAGGAGGTGGGACCTTGAGGAGGCATGCAATCATGAGTTTGCTCACATGAATGGGATTGTTGTTGTTTAGTCGCTAGCTCATAGCTCATATCTAACTATTCTGCGACCCCATTGACTGTGGCCTGTTAGTCTTCTCTGTCCGTGGGATTCCCAATCAAGAATACTGGCGTGCGTTGCCATTCCCTTCTTTAAATTTTGTGGCTGCAGTCACTGTCCGCAGGGATTTTGGAGCCCAAGAAAATAAAATCTGCAACTGCTTCTACTTTTTCCCCATCTATTTGACTTGAAGTGATGTGATCAGTTGTCTTGATGTTAGTTTTTTGAATGTTGAATTTTAAACCAGTCTTTTCACTCTCTTCTTTCATCGTCATCAAGAGGCTCTTTAGTTCCTCTTCACTTTCTGTTGTNCCAAGAAAATAAAATCTGCAGCTGCTTCTACTTTTTCCCCATCTATTTGACTTGAAGTGATGTGACCAGTTGTCTTGATGTTAGTTTTTTGAATGTTGAATTTTAAACCAGTCTTTTCACTATTTTCTTTCATCGTCATCAAGAGGCTCTTTAGTTCCTCTTCACTTTCTGTTGTTGGAGTGCTGTCATCTGCATATCTGAGGTTGTTGATATTTTTTCTTGAAATCTTGATTCCACCTTGTCACTCATCCAGCCCAGAATTTCACGTGATACACTCTGTATACAAGTTAAATAAACAGGGTGACAATATACAGCCTTGACATACTCCTTTCCCAATTTTGAACCAGTTTGTCATTCCATGTCTGGCTATAGCTGTTGCTTCTTGACCTGCATATAGGTTTCCCAGGAGCAAATAACATGATCTGGTATTTCCATCTCTAAGAATTTTTCACTGCTTGTAGTGATCCACACATCAAAAATTTTAGCATAGTAAATGAAGCAGATGTTTTCCCTGAAGTCCTTTTTTTTTTTCCTATGATCCAGTAGATGTTGGCAATTTGATGTCTACTTCCTGTCTTCTCTAAAACCAGCTTGCACATCTGGTAGGACTCGATTCACCTATTGATGAAGCTAAGTTTGAAGGATTTCAACATTGCCTTGCTAGCATGTGGAATTAGCACAATTCTATGGAAAATTCTAAAAGAGATGGGAATACCAGGCCACCTGACCTGCCTCTTGAGAAAACTGTATGCAGGTCAGGAAGCAACAGTTAGAACTGGACATGGAACAGACTAGTTCCAAATAGGAAAAGGAGTACATCAAGGCTGTATATTGTCACTCTGCTTATTTAACTTCTATGCAGAGTACATCATAAGAAACGCTGGACTGGAAGAAGCACAAGCTGGAATCAAGATTGCCAAGAGAAATATCAATAACCTCGGATATGCAGATGACACCACCCTTATGGCAGAAAGTGAAGAGGAACTAAAAAGCCTCTTGATGAAAGTGAAAGAGGAGAGCAAAAAAGTTGGCTTAAAACTCAGCATTCAGAAAACGTAGATCATGGCATCTGGTCCCATCACTTCTTGGGAAATAGATTGGGAAACAGTAGAAACAGTGTCAGACTTTATTTTGGGGGGCTCCAAAATCACTGTGGATGGTGACTGCAGCCATTAAATTAAAAGACTCTTACTCCTTGGAAGGAAAGTTATGACCAACCTAGATAGCATATTGAAAAGCAGAGACATTATTTTGCCAACAAAGGTCCATCTATTTAAGGCTATGATTTTCCCAGTGGTCATGTATGGATGTGAGAGTTGGACTGTGAAGAAAGCTGAGTGCCGAAGAATTGATGCTTTTGAACTGTGGTGTTGGGGAAGACTCTTGAGAGTCCCTTGGATTACAAGGAGATCCAACCAGTCCGTTCTGAAGGAGATCAGTCCTGGGTGTTCTTTGGAAGGAATGATGCTAAAGCTGAAACTCCAATACTTTGGCCACCTCATGCAAAGAGTTGCTCATTGGAAAAGACTCTGATTCTGGGAGGAAGTGGGCGCAGGAGGAGAAGGGGATGGCAGAGGATGAGATGGCTGGATGGCATCACTGACTCAATGGATGTGAGTTTAAATAAACTCCGGGAGTTGATGATGGACAGGGAGGCCTTGCATGCTGCAATTCATGGGGTCACAGAGTCAGACACAACTGAACTGAACTGATTATAGCTTGAACATTCTTTGACATTGTCCTTCTTTGGTATTGGAATGAAAACCGACCTTTTCCTGTTCTGTGGGCACTGCTGGGTTTTCCAAATTTGCTGACATATTGAGTGCAACACTTTAACTGCATCATCTTTTAGAATTTGAAATAACTCAGCTGGAATTCCATAACCTCTACTAGCTTTGTTCATAGTATTGCTTCCCAAGGCCCACTTGACTTCACATGCCAAGATGTCTGGCTCTAGGTGAGTGACCACACCTGGTCATTAAGACATTTTTTATATAGTTTTTCTGTGTATTCTTGATCTATCTCTTCAATCTCTTCTGTTTCTATAAGGTTTTGCCATTTCTGTCCTTTATTGTGCCAGTCTTTGCATGAAATGTTCCCTTGGTATCTCCAATTTTCTTAAAGAAATCTTTAGTCTTTCCCATTCTATTGTTTTCCTCTATTTCTTTGCATTATTCACTTAACAAGGCTTTCTTTTCTCTCCTTCTTAATATATGGAACTCTGTATTCAGTTGGGAATATCTTCCCCTTTCTCTTTTGCCTTTGCTCAGCTATTTGTAAGCTTCTCTTCATTTCTCAGCTATTTGTAAGGTATCCTCAGACAAACACTTAGCATTCCTGCATTTCTTTTTCTTTGAGATAGTTTTGGTTACATTTCCTGTGTAGTGTTAAAAACCTCCATTCATAGTTCTTCAGGCACTCTGTCTGCCAGATCTAATCCTTTGATTCAATTTGTCACCTCCACTGTATAATAATAAAGGACTTGATTCAGGTCATACCTGAATGGCCTAGAGGTTTCCCCTACTTTCTTCAATTTAAGCCTGAATTTTGAAATAAGGAGCTCACAGCTGAGCCACAGTCAGCTTTTGGTCTTATTTTTGCTGATCACATAGATCCTCTCCATATTCTGCTGCAAAGGCTATAATCTATCTGATTTCAATTTTGACCATCTGATGATGTCCCTCCATGGAGTTATTTCTTGTGTTGTTGGAAGAGGGTGTTTGCTATGATCAAGGGTGTTCTCTTGGCAAAACTATGTTAGCCTTTGCCCTGCCTCATTTTGTACTCCAAGGCCTAACTTGCTCCCCATTACTCCAAGTATCTCTTGGTTTTCTACTTTTACATTCCAATGCCCTATGATGAAAAATACATCTTTTTTGGTGTTAGTTCTAGAAAGTCTTGTAGGTCTTCACAGAACTGTTCAGTTACATCTTTTTTGGTATTAGTGCCTTGGGCATAGACTTGGATTACTGTGATGTTGAATGGTTTGCCTTGGAAATGAACAGAGAGCATTATGTTGTTTTTGAGATTGCACCCAAGTACTGCATTTTTGGACTTTTTGTTGACTATGAGGGCTACTCCATTTCTTCTAAGGGATTCTTGCCCATAGTAGTAGATACAATTGTCATCTGAATTAAATTCACCCATTCCTGTTCATTTTAGTTCACTGACTCTTCAGTTCAGTTCAGTCACTCAGTGATGTGCAACTCATTGTGACCCCATGTACTGCAGCATGCCAAGCCTCCCTGTCCATCACCAACTCCTGCAGTTTATTCAAACTCATGTCCATTAAGTCGGTGATGCCATCCAACCATCTTATCCTCTGTTGTCCCCTTCCTTTCCTGCCTTTAATCTTTCCCAGCATCAGGGTCTTTTCCAGTGAGTCAGTTCTTTGCATCAGGTGGCCAAAGTATTGGAGTTTCAACTTCAGCATCAGTCCTTTCAATGAATATTCAGGACTGATTTGCTTTAGGACTGGTTTTGTCTCCTTGCTGTCCAAGGGACTCTCAAGAGTCTTCTCCAAACCACAGTTCAAAAGCATCAGTTCTTCAGTGATCAGCTTTCTTTTTAGTCCAACTGTCACATCCATACATGACTATTGGAAAAACCATAGCCTTTACTAGATGGACCTTTGTTTGCAAAGTAATGTCTCTGTTTTTAATTATGCTGTCTAGGTTGGTCATAACTTTCCTTCCAAGGAGTAAGAGTCTTTTAATTTCATGGCTGCAATCACCATCTGCAGTGATTTTGGAGCCATAAAAATAAAGTCTGACACTGTTTCCACTTTTCCCTTGTCTATTTTCCATGAAGTGATGGGACCAGATGCCATGATCTTCGTTTTCTGAATGTTGAGCTTTCAGCCAACTTTTTCATTCTCTTTCACTTTCATCAAGAGGCTCTTTAGTTCTTCTTCACTTTCTAACATAAGGGTTGGAAACTTCTGCATATCTGAGGTTATTGACATTTCTCCCAGCAAACTTGATTCCATCTAGTGCTTCATCCAGGCCAGCGTTTCTCATGATGTACTTTGCATATAAATTAAATAAGCAGGGTGACAATATACAGCCTTGATGTACTCCTTTTCCTATTTGGAACTAGGCTGTTGTTCCATGTCCAGTTGTAACTGTTGCTTCCTGATCTGCATACAGATTTCTCAAGAGGCAGGTCAGGTGGTCTGTTATTCTCATCTATTTCAGAATTTTCTACAGAATTTTTCACTGATTCCTAGGATGTAGGTATTCACTCATGTCATGTCCTGCTTGACCATACTTAGTTTACCTTGATTCATGGACCTAACATTCCAGGTTCTCATGCAATATTGTTCTTTACAGCATTGAACTTTACTTTTACCGCCAGATACATGCACAATGAGTGTCATCTCTGCTTTGGCCCAGCTCTTCATTCTTTCTGGTGCTATTTCTTCTTTCTTCCTCAATAGTATATTGGACACCTATCAACCTGAGTAGCACATTTCCTGGTGCCTTTGTTTGTACGGTTCTTGTGGCAAAAATACTGGAGTATCTTGATGTGAAATGCCAAATATGGTTAACCAGCTACAATTAGAAAATGTTAGGATTGTATCCAGGTCTTGCTAGTTTAAAAGCTGATTATCCTACTATATTAATTTTAGTGGGAGGATTTATTTAGATGAGGTAAATATTATATAATGTGATGACTTCGTTCCCCACACTTTTTCCTTTTAAAAAATACCTGGGAAGTTGTAAGTCATCAGTTGTTGTTTTTTTTTAATAATAGTATGTTTCATGCCTCCTCAGCTAACCTTCAAGTTCAGATACAGCCCAAGTGAAAATTTCCCATACACACTGACAGTTTATACCCTTAGCTCCNTCCTTTTCCTATTTCGAACCAGTCTGTTTGTACCATTCCCACCCCAAATTCAGAACAACTTCTGCATTAATTTTTCAAAACTAATTGTGCTTGGAAAAACAATTGTGTTTGTTTAGAGAAATTAGTTTAAAATGATATTACCTCACAGTATACATTTTAAAAATGTTAAAATATTGTTCTCATAATGTCTAAAGACTATTGTCTTCTTCATCATCATCATTATAAAACATTTATTCACAATGATTCTGCAAACATTTTTTCACCCCAGTCATTTCTAATGTCATCTATGACAAATGATTCATAGTAATCAAAATCATTGTNTAAAAATGTTAAAATATTGTTCTCATAATGTCTAAAGACTATTGTCTTCTTCATCATCATCATTATAAAACATTTATTCACAATGATTCTGCAAACATTTTTTCACCCCAGTCATTTCTAATGTCATCTATGACAAATGATTCATAGTAATCAAAATCATTGTCATTCTATTTATATATTTTTAGAGATTTCTGATGCTGTAATTTGCATTTTCTCATTGGTACCTTATAGCCAAGAGTTAGAAAGGACAACTACTACCATGATTTTACATAAGAGGAACTAAAAGCTTTGGAAGAGCTAAGGCAAACTCAGTTATACTGCTATATTTTTTTATACACACAAAAACATAGTAATTTGTAATTCATAATTCTAGGGTTGTACAGGTTACACTGTATTATTTATAATAATTAAATATATTTTTAAAATTTAAACGAATTTCTCTACTAGCTGCTTATTTCCTGTCTTGCTATGCTTGGTCTCTTAGTCTTGTCTGAGTCTTTGTGACCCCCATGGACTGTAGCCCACCAGGCTCCTCTGTCCATGGGGATTCTCCAGGCAAGAATACTAGAGTGGGTTGCCATGCCCTCCTCCAAGGGATCTTCCCTACCCAGGGATCAAACCCAGATCTCTCACATTATAGGTGGATTCTTTACCATGTGAGCCACCAGGAAAGCTCATGAATAATAGTTGGGTGGGTAGTCTGTCCCTCCTGCAAGGGATCTTCCCAGTCCAGGAATAAAACCTGGGTCTCTGCATTGGTGCAGATTCTTTACCAGCTGAGCTACCAGGGAAGCCCCTGCCACAGTCCATGGGGATGCAGAAGAGTTAGAATGGAATGAGCAGCTGAGTATGCACACATGCACAGGTGGATAGCCAATGAAGAGAGTCCAAGAGGAAGGTCTAGGAGGGTCTCGAGTGCAGGAGTTGCTATTCCTATGATGGTGGGGTGCCTGAACCTCCTTGTATATCTCAAGTTGTGTTTATGTACAGATGCTGCCATGTGAAAGAGCTACTATTTTCATTGGCTAATTGCTGTTTTCCAGAACCTTCCTCACTTCCATCACCCCTTGTCCAAGCCTCCCTACTCCTTAGCAACACCACTGCAAGTAGTACCATCTAGCCAGGCTAGTGCTTGGTCCTCTCTTAATATAGACAATGATAGACTTCAACTTCTCTGAAAATAGATGGGTTCAGTCCTAGACTGTTGTATGTGGATCATATCCACTTCTTGTGTGTGAATATGATCACCAATCTAAACATTCTCCAAACTTTCAACTTTTGGGGGTTTTATGGAAGCTTCATCACATAGACACGATCAGTCAGTCAGTTCAGTCGCTCTGTGGTTTCCAACTCTTTGCGACCCCATGGACTGCTTCCCTGTCCAACACCAACTCCCAGAGCTTGCTCAAACATAGACATGAGCCATCATTAACTCTTTTTTCAGCCTCTCTCTCTTTCTCAAGAGAATGGTGACAGGGCTGAAAATTTTAAGCTTCTTATCACATTCTGGTCTTTCTGGCTAACAGCCCTCATTCAGAAGCCATCTAGGAGCCCCACCATGAAGAGTTGTCTCATTAGAACAAAGGACATGCCTACTGCCTAGGAAATGATAAGGTTTAAGATCTCTGTGCCAGCAACTGGAAACAGAGATTAATATATAATTTATATTATCTCATATAGACACAACTGTGTTCTTAATAAATGGTGTTTGTGGTCATGTTAATAATATAAAGAGAAATATATATTCAAAGAGAGGACTTATGCAACATACGAAACCAGTGGACCATCATAGGATTCTGACAAAAGACATCCTGCAACAAACATCTTTTCCTCATTCTGAAATCATAAATGGGATGGGAGATGAAAATCCATTTTATAGAATACATGCTTTTATTAATTACACTGAAGAGTATAAACAAGATATTAAAAATGAAAACCATTGAGCAGACTCCTGATCCCTCAGGAGTCAGATCATGTCTCTAGGTCTGATCCACTTCACCTGATAAAAATCTTTTAATATCATTATAATAGCTTGGCTTTGCTTTCATTAAAGTTAATTGACTTAGGCTATAGATTGCTGTGATTATACAGTTTAGAAAGAAATTAGTTCAGAAACATAACCAAAAAATATTTTATAAGGAAAAAAAAAAGCTTTTAATTAAAGAAATCATTCTTTTGTCATCAGTCTGCCTGGTAGTGTTCAGAGGTATTGAAACTGTTAACTAATGAACTAGAGTAACCTCAAAATTATGGTGACATACTAGAGTTTTAAATAAGACTTGAGCTTAAATAGTTTCAGGTCTTTAATTGGAAGAATTCTCTTTGGTAAGACTTAAAATGTAGCACAATTTTTCGATTTTACTTTTTAAAAGTTTTAGGACTGTTTTTTTTTTTCCCCCTTTACTCTTTTGATTACTAAGCTTTAGTGTCAAGTGCATCTAACAAGAATGGAGTGGAGTTGAAACTTTGACTTACTATTCCCCTAGTTATTTTTATACATTTCATAAGGAACAAAGACTTAAGATTTAGCCAGCATCAGAGCTGGCTCCACTCTTTCCTAATGTTACTCAGTATGTGGAGTTTCACTGAAGAATTCACTGAAGTAAAAATCTGATCAGATAATAATGAGGATCAAACAAGGCATTCATATACAATGAAATCTTAGAAAATGGTTAAATGATAACAATGAAGTACTTCCATACTTTATACAGAAAGACTGAAATAAAATGACTGCCTGACTTGTTAAATAAAGAAACATATTCCATCAATCAACATTTCTCAATATATGTATTTCACATACAGCAAAATTCTCATTGAGGCAGATGAGATGAGAATGTTTGTCATTCAAATAACTTCAGTTTAGTAGACGCCTTCTCAACTGTAAACCTTCATATAAATTGTCATCATGTCTGCCTTTGTTATCATATCTGACACTTCTCAGGGAATAATCATTTCCTGTGCTTCATTTTTATTGATTCAGTTAATGTCGTATATTTGTTTTCTTTTTTTCTGACTCTGGTGCAAGTGCCATTCAAATTCAGAAGGTGAAGTTCCATTCAAATTCAGAAGAGGTAAGTTGATTAAATCACTAGGGGTGTTACTTAATTCTTCTGGGAACTTCAAAAGAGAGAAATATTTACTCGTTTAATTATTAAATTCCTTAAAAAGTACATAGAGAAGGCATTTTTATGGTTTGTTAGAATGTTAAGAATAAGATATTCTTAAGCAAGTAAGAAAGGAGATCTTTCTACATATCTCTATTCATCTATCAATGAGATTCAAAATCTTTATTAAAATATCTATATTCCTGTAGTATTAAAACAATTTCAGTTATATGCCTTCAACTCAAAAGATAACTAATGTTCATAAACATCTTTATACCTACTGAAAATTTTCTATTTACTACTCACAGCATGAGAGTGCCATGGGACTGCACTGCACACGTTAGAAGCCTCTATTAAAGGTATAGAATTCACAACTAAACTATTTTCTGTTTTATTTTTTAACTATTATGGATTTTTTTCTAATCACTTTGTATGCATCATTGGATGTGCTCAGTCACTTTAGTTGTGTCTTTTTGTGACCCTGTGGACTGTAGCCCACCAGGCTCCTCTGTCTGTGGGATTTTCCCAGCAAGAATACTGCAATGAGTTGCCATGCCCTCCTTCAAGGGATCCTCCTGACCTAGGGATCAAACTTACATCTCCTGCATTGCAGGTAGGTTCTTTACCTGCTGAGCCATCAGAGAAGACCATGTATCATTGTAGAAACTGGTAAAATTTCAATAAAAGGAAGAAATAAAAAGCTTGGATAATCTCACTATCAAGGATACCTTGTTCTCTGCTGACTGAATATACCAATTCATTTAAAAAAATATATTGTTTATATTTCATTACATTTCCTTACACACACACACACACACACACACACACACATACACACATATATACACAGTAGAAATTTTATATATGGTTTCATTTTTCAATATTTTGGAAACACTATGCAACTGGTTTATAATGTTCATTGCATTAAAATGTATTATTTTAATAAGTCATAATATATTCCAATATTTGTTAATTCAAACTACTTCCCACTTCTGTTTCTGTATGCAATGCTGTGACAATTTTTTTTTCCTCAAAGTTTCATCCACATTTCTTATATTTCATCAGAGAGAAAAAAATTGCATCATCAGAACAAATGATATAAAAATTCAACTGTTGCAATCCATATTGCCAAATTATTTCTATGATGTTTCTATATAAGGGATCTGAAATCATTCAGTTCCATTCAGTTCAGTCACTCAGCCGTGTCCGACTTTTTGCGATCCCATAATTCGCAGCATACCAGGCCTCCTTGTCCATCACCATCTCCCAGAGTCCACTCAGACTCACGTCCATCGAGTCAGTGATGCCATCCAGCCATCTCATCCTCTGTCGTCCCCTTCTCCTCCTGCCCCCAGTCCCTTCCAGCAACAAAGTATTTTCCAATGAGTCAACTCTTCGCATGAGGTGGCCAAAGTACTGGAGCTTCAGCTTTAGCATCATTTCTTCCAAAGAAATCCCAGGGCTGAAATCATATACTAAATTCTGCCAAATATTTCACTATAGTGTGTAAAGTCCAAACAATTTTTGGCTTTGAATTCCTCCATCATTCTTGCATGTAACAACGAACTGTTCCAAATACTAGAGTGATAACTTACTATCATTAAAAATTGGGATAGCAATCTGTATGCTACTATTTATCTTTAAATAAATAATGACACATTTCATAATACTTTTGTATTTACATAGTGCTCTAATATTAGGATACTGTTCAGTTGTTATAAAAGAAAACAGTTGATCTTGGAAATTTACAGAGTTGTCACATCCTTATTGTTTGACAATCTGGTTGAATAAGATTGGAGTCATATATCAATTTGAATCAAAGAATTCCAGATAAAGCCAAAACCATTGCTAGAAACAATGAACCATAACATCATCAGCTAAATTTTGCTGCCTCAGAAGTATCCTGTAAATGATGCCCAAATAGACAAGGGACTAGAAAACATACCAAGATACCCTGACCATCTGTTGGTAGATTATCAAACAGAAGTTGATGCCAATAAGGCAGTAAATGTAACATCAAGGTCAGCATCTAAAGGTTACGGTACTATATTTTCAAAAAACCAATACATAGATTCAGACTCGAACATCTTTCCTGTGCTAAAAATAAAAAGTTTTAGCTATATCTTGCATGTTGTATTCAGTATCAAGTACGGACAGAGATAGCCTCTCTAATAGGTAATGTGTTACTCACTTTATTGCTATTGCCTCCCAAGGAGAAAGCCTGCATGTCCTTTCTGACCTCCTACTGTCTTCATTCTGTCCAGCCCTGGGGTTACGGTTACAGGACAAGATACACTAACAGGTTGAAATCCTCTCTCTAATTTATTAATCTATTCCTTACAAGATAAAGTTTGGTCTCAAATTTCACAAATAGTTTGTTCTGAAACAAACTCTAACTCTACAAAACATGGTTTGACAGAACTATTTAAACATACAGCCATTTTTAAAGGTGTAATTGACACACAACACTGTTAGCTTCATCTGTACAACATAACGGTTGATATTTGTGTACATTGTGAGGTGATTACTACAATGTCTAGTTGACATCTGTCACCGTACTGTTCCCTACTTTTCCTCATGATGAAAACTTTGAAGATCTATGTTCTTGCTGCTGCTGCTGCATCGCTTCAGTCATGTCCAGCTCTGTGCGACCCCATAGACAGCAGCCCACCAGGCTCCCCCGTCCCTGGGATTCTACGTTCTTAGCAATCTTCAAATACACAATACAGCATTAATAACTATGGACATCATAATGTACATTAAATTGCGTGTATTACTTATTTCATAACTGGAAACTTATATCTTTTGAACCTCTTCACCTATTCCATTCATTTCTCATCCTTGCCTCTGGTAACCACCAATCTGTTCTCTGTACTTATGAGTTCATTTGTTGTTGTTATTTGTAAGATTCTATGGGTAAGCCAGATAATATGGTTTTTGTGTTTCTCTGTCTTGACTTATTTCACTTAGTATAATTCTTTCACAGTTCATCCATGTTGTTGCAAATGACAAAATTTCATATTATATGGCTGAATGACATTCCTTTANCACTCACTCTTACAGTTAACGATCCCACTAGCAATATTTTCAATTCCTGTTCCCATGAGTTTATGCTCTGTTGGTCTAGAGGTCTAAGCTAAAAAGGAGGTATTTCCACCAGGAGACACAAGGATGATTCCATTGAATTAGAAATTAAAACCAGAGACCAGCCATTGTCCACAATACTTATACCATTGGATGAACAGGCAAAAAAGGGATTTACTACACTTGCTACAGTGATAATCCTGAATATCAAGGGGAGATTGGACTACTACTCCACCAAGTAAAGAATCACAACAGGCTGAAGTGCTTGCTGAAGGCAAAGGGAATACAGAATGATTAGTGGAAGAAGGTAGTTATAAACTATAACCTTGTGACCACTAAAGAAATGAGGATTATGATTGTTATTAGTATTTTCTCCTTATTTTGTTGTGAAGCTGTGCATGCATATATGAAGTAAATGTGTTTGTTTTTTTTTTCCCTCTGTATTCCCTCATCATGTAACCCAAGATGTGTTAGCTTTATATCATACTGTTTAAGTACCACTTATTAGTTATGGAATATCAAGGAGAAGAATAAACATCACTCAAGGACTTTACCTTCTCTTCTGAGAAAGAAGTTAGTGTGTTTTCAGTTGTACATAAGAGAGCTGTATTCTGTTGGGTAAAATTATGGCCTTGTCCTTATGTGGAGGCCAAGTATGATTTAAGGAGATGCATATAGGTCCCAGGATGACAAAGGGTAGACTTGTGATGATAATTTTATGTGTCAATTTGACTGGGCCATGGGGTGGGTACTCAGACTTTTGGATGAACATTATTCTGGGTGTGTCTGTGAGGATATTTCTAGATGACAGTAATATTAGAATTAAATGGGGCAAAAAAGGGAGCCCTCTCTATTGTGACTGGGATTCATCCAGTCAAATACCAGAATAGAACAAAAAGTCTGAATGAGAGGGAACTCCTGCCAGACCATTTATCTCCCAGCATTGGTCTTCTCTAGCCTGTAAGCTCAGACTGAAACACTGGCTTTCCCTGGGTCTTGAGTCGGCAAGCTTTCAGACCAGATCTACACATCAGATCTCCTGCTTCTCCAGATTGTCAGTCTCAGATCTTGGAGTTATGGTCTTGGGGACTAAGGCAATTTCAAACCCAGGCACCATGTTCCCATTTATGAGTTGAGTGTCTGTCCTTTTAATAATACATCCAGAAACTTTAACAATATATCCAGAACCTTTAATCGTGTGTCCAGAAACTGAACGCTTCTAATCTCCTGCACTGTCACAATCTTGCTCCAAGCTGGGAGCTGCCCCCATTTTATGCTTAGATAATTGCAAAAGCCTCCTAATTTTCTTCTGCTTTGGCCCCTGCCCACCATCTCATAACCTTATTCTCAACACAGCAGCCAGAGTGATCCTGTTAAAACATAAGTCAGGCTGTATTATTCCTCTGCGAATACCCTACAAGGGCTTCCATCTCACTAAGAAGAAAAGCCAGTCTTACCTTAGCATGACTGAGCCTAGCTGATATGGCTACCCACCACCTCTCTTCTCTCATGGCTTACTTGTCTTACTCTCATTTTCTCTGCTCACATGTCTTCTATCCCCACTGGCCATTAAACACACTGGGTCAACTCCCATCTCTCAACGTTTCCAAGTGCTTCTCTCGCTACTCAAAGGTTCTTCCCCAGATACCTGTGTGGCTTGCTCATATCCTTTTTGCATCTGTATTCAAATATCAGCTTTTCCATGAGACCAGATGAGGCCACTCTGTCTGATGTATACACACTGCCTTATATAAAATAGGTAACTTATAAGGACCTATGGTATAGCACAGAGAACTCTGCTCAACACTCTGTAATGACCTATATGGGAAAAGAATCTAAAAACGGATGGATATATGTACATATGTAACTGATTCACTGTGTTGTACATCAGAACATAATACAACATTGTAAATCAATTATATTCCAATAAAAATTTTGAAAGATAAAATAAAATTGTAGCCACCTTCTGATACTTTTTCCCCTTTCCTGCTTCATGTTTTTTTTTTTTTTTTTTTTTTTTTTGTACATTTATCATTATATAACATACTGTGGAAAATTCTGAAAGAGATGGGAATACCAGACCACCTAA
>SJYW01051529.1:379574-421194 GCA_006410735.1 Raphicerus campestris
GGAATGATGCTAAAGCTGAAACTCCAGTACTTTGGCCACCTCATGCGAAGAGCTGATTCATTGGAAAAGACTCTGATGCTGGGAGGGATTGGGGGCAGGAGGAGAAGGGGATGACAGAGGATGAGATGGCTGGATGGCATCACTGACTCGATGGACGTGAGTCTGAGTGAACTCTGAGAGATGGTAATGAACAGGGAGGCCTGGCGTGCTGCGATTCATGGGGTCGCAAAGAGTCAGACACGACTGAGAGACTGAACTGAACTGAACATACTATGCATTTACTGGCTTATCTTATTTATCTGTTCTTTGCCTAAAATGTTGTCTACATAAAGACAGGAGATTTTTCCTGTTTCATTCACTGCCATATCCTCCATCTCTAGAGGTGTACCTAGCACATTTTATGTGCTCAGTAAATATGTGTTCTGTGAATGATTACAACTTAGAAATGCTGTATTGTGTATGTGAGCAGAGGAAAAAGGAATTATTAAAGATGAAGTGATAAAGAATTGGCCTGCCATTTCAGGGGATGCAAGAGAATGGAGTTTGATTCTTGTGTTAGGAAGATCCCCTGGAATAGAAAATGGCAACCCTCTCCAGTATTCTTGCCTAGAAAACTCCATCAACAGAGGAGCCTGGTGGGCTCCAGTCTCCAGGGTTGCAGAGTCAGACATGACTAAGCAAATGCTCACACACATGCACAAACACACACAGTTGTTTTACAATATTGTGTTAATTTCAGGTGGACAGAAAAGTGATTCAGTTATACATGTATATATACATATATGTTTATATGTAACTCTATCCTTTTTCAGATTATTTTCCATTATAGATTATTACAAATTTTGAACATAGTTCCCTGTGCTATACAATAGGTCCTTATCATTTACCTATTCTATAAATTGTTGTTTTAGTCACTGACTCTTTTAAGACCCTATGGATTGTAGCTCATCAGGCACCTCTGCTCATGGGATTTCCCAGGGAAGAATACAGGAGTGGGTTGCCATTTCCTTCTCTGGGGGATCTGCCTGACCCAGGAATCAAACGCATGTCTTCTGCATTAGCAGGCTGATTTTTTAAAACTTAGCCACCAGGGAAGCCCGTTCTGTATATATAGTGGTATGTATACTCTTGAGAGTCCCTTGGACTGCAAGGAGATCCAACCAGTCCATTCTGAAGGAGATCAACCTTGGGATTTCTTTGGAGGGAATGATGCTGAAGTTGAAACTCCAGTACTTTGGCCACCTCATGTGAAGGGTTGACTCATTGGAAAAGACTCTGATGCTGGGAGGGATTGGGGGCAGGAGGAGAAGGGAATGACAGAGGATGAGATGGCTGGATGGCATTACTGACTCAATGAACATGAGTGTGAGTGAACTCCAGGAGTTGGTGATGGACAGGGAGGCTTGGCATGCTGTGATTCATGGTGTTGCAAAGAGTCAGACACGACTGAATGAGTGAACTGAACTGAACTGATACTTGTAATTTATCCCTCATCAACCCCCTTGGTAACCATAAATTTGTTTTCCACCCTATAAAAGAAAAAGATACAAATGAACTTATATACAAAGCAGAAATAGACCCGCAGACATAAAAATGCTGTATTAACATTGCTGTATGCTGAATGTGTTCACCATCCTTAGAGAAGATTGTCTTTAAAGATGAATTCAGAGCACATTTTGTTTGTTTGTTTGTTTGCTTGTTTTTAACTCACTTCCAGAACTACTAAGGTATAAGACACCGTTCTGACCCTGAAAAATCTAGCAGGGAAGAAAAGGTACTTAAAATTGTGATACACAGTTTTGTAGAATGCCCACACCAGGGTTATTCCTAGGATTTACATCTCTAGCTGAATGCTGATGGTAGACTTAGTTTCTTTCTTCTGACTCAAAAGGCAAGAGAAGGAGAATGTGTTATAAAAAAAAAATGCTATCTTTATCTTCTTCCTTTTTTTCTGTGAAACTGAAACTCCTCCTGGTTCACCTCTCAAGAATTCCCTGAAACATACTGGCCATCATTACCACCCATTCTTTACTTTTCCACAGTGAGCTGCCTCCATGTATACACAATTTTTATCTTTTGATTTTTATTGGGGTATTGTTGTCATAGTTTCAAGTGGACAGTGAAGGGACTCAGCCATATATACAAGTTTCCATTCACTCCAAAACTCACCTCCTATCCAGGCTGTCATAACATTGAGCAGAGTTCCCTGTGCTATACAGTTAGTTCTTGTTGCTTATCTATTTTATTTTGTTATTCAATTTTTCAAGTTTATTTTTATTGAAATATAATTGCTTGACAATGTTATATTAGTTTCTGCTGTACAATAAAGAGAATCATTTGAAATATATATGTATATGTGTTGATTTCAAACTCCCTAACTATGCTTTCCCTCCACAGCCCCCACCTCTCATATATTCATAAAACCATAAATTCATTCTTTAATTCTGTGAGTCTGTTTTTGTTTTGTAAATAAGTTCGTTTGTATCATTTCTTTTTAGACTCCACATAAAAGGGATATCATAA
Organism: Raphicerus campestris; assembly: GCA_006410735.1. Taxonomy (NCBI): domain Eukaryota; kingdom Metazoa; phylum Chordata; class Mammalia; order Artiodactyla; family Bovidae; genus Raphicerus; species Raphicerus campestris. Next base: position 382,098 of record SJYW01051529.1, read on the forward strand.
CCTAGAGATTTGGAACTTGATAACAGATTCTGGAAAAACTTTATGTCCCAGGACTAATGGGATTTTCCACCTCTACCCTCCCGAATCTGCTGCTTTTTCCCCCTCTTTCAGCCCAGTGGAAAGCAAGTCCCAATTTGGACTCTTAATCATACTCAACCACATCTCTTCCTTTTGAATCTCATGGCTTTTCTTCTGTCAGTTTCATCACTTCCCATACAAGTTATCGTGTCTAGTCTTCTAGGCTCCAGGATGGTTTGGCTTCTGATCTTTTTGATACTCCATTTGATGAAAGATGGATTAAAAATTCAAACCTCTGAAAAGCTAAGGAGTTTGATTTCACTGCTTAAACCATCTCCGTGGCTCACCAATGCCTTCAGGATCAAATTCAAACTCCAGATAGCCATGTTTGCTGGTGATCTGGCATCTGCAAAAGTCTGCAGACTTGATTTTTCTGACTCATGAATTTTTACCATCCATCCATGCTAAAATACTTAAGGATCTTTGAAAATGCCATGCTAGACTTTCTGTGCAGGATATATTACCTATCTCACCCAGCCCCTCAGCTGGCAAATTCCTTCTCACTATTCAAAATGTAACTCAGATGTCTTATCCACCAAGAAGCTCTTCTGATCTCACTTTCCCTTATTCTTCAGTCATCTATTTCCCATTCTGGCTGGAATGCCAGTGCTCTGAGTACCCTGTACTCGCATTTTTAACAGAGAACTTGTCACACTGTGTTGTAATTACATGAACTCTTCTTATTTCATTTCTTATTTAAGTTGTAAAACCTTCAGGGCTTAACAAACTGTAACTTCTCATCATCTATCTGCATCTAAGCTTCCCATCCTCGATGTAGCCCATCCTCTCTCACCATGATAACCCTTGTAGGTCTTAGAATGACCATTACCTTGGGTAGAAGAACTTAGCATGTCTCTAGAATTTTAAAATCCGTGACAAAGTTAACCATTTCAGGTAAAAACACAAAGGTTTTTCTCATTTTATTATTTATGAAATGCATCTCAGTTGATTTTAAAGGGAAGAAAGAAAAAGTCTTGGCTATTGAGCATCTAAGGATGCAACTAGAATTTTGTATAATTTTGTAGAGAAGCAAACTGACTTCACAGATTACCTCATTATATAATTGTAATGGTAATAGACCTACAACATGTGACTAGAACCTTCATATTTATTTATCTGATTTCCCATGAGATTAGAAGTCTAATGCTTTTTTAGGGACTGCAGGCTCTGATGCTACTTGTCCCCAGTCAATCACAAACCAAGACTTATTATCTGCCTGTTGGGAAAACTTGTGCATCAGATCCCTGACTCTGATGATATTTTCTTCTCTTCACACTGTGTGAAAACCTGGGATATAGCTGCTGTCAGCCTGTTTGCTTCCCTCTCATTCATACAAGATTTACCCTCAGGAATTGGCTGCCTTCATTTCTGGTTTGTTTTCATCTCCCAGAATTCAGTTGCTTTAAACTACCTTTTGGACTAGCCTTCTCACCAGAGCACTTGGCAATATTCCAGCCTGTAATCTCCTCTCCATTGGTAGGTCTGTTTTCTGAGAAGCCAGGGAGAAGGAAAGTTTGACTGTCTTTGGAGCTAAAGTATAATACCAGATCAGATATGTTAGATATTAAATGCATAGAAATTATAAGTTGCAAGTGTTCAACGGCTACCATTTTAAAAACAGAAGTTTATGGAAAGTAACCAAAATGAATCTTGCCAAGAATGGTGNCAAGTTTATTTTTATTGAAATATAATTGCTTGACAATGTTATATTAGTTTCTGCTGTACAATAAAGAGAATCATTTGAAATATATATGTATATGTGTTGATTTCAAACTCCCTAACTATGCTTTCCCTCCACAGCCCCCACCTCTCATATATTCATAAAACCATAAATTCATTCTTTAATTCTGTGAGTCTGTTTTTGTTTTGTAAATAAGTTCGTTTGTATCATTTCTTTTTAGACTCCACATAAAAGGGATATCATAACCTAGAGATTTGGAACTTGATAACAGATTCTGGAAAAACTTTATGTCCCAGGACTAATGGGATTTTCCACCTCTACCCTCCCGAATCTGCTGCTTTTTCCCCCTCTTTCAGCCCAGTGGAAAGCAAGTCCCAATTTGGACTCTTAATCATACTCAACCACATCTCTTCCTTTTGAATCTCATGGCTTTTCTTCTGTCAGTTTCATCACTTCCCATACAAGTTATCGTGTCTAGTCTTCTAGGCTCCAGGATGGTTTGGCTTCTGATCTTTTTGATACTCCATTTGATGAAAGATGGATTAAAAATTCAAACCTCTGAAAAGCTAAGGAGTTTGATTTCACTGCTTAAACCATCTCCGTGGCTCACCAATGCCTTCAGGATCAAATTCAAACTCCAGATAGCCATGTTTGCTGGTGATCTGCCATCTGCAAAAGTCTGCAGACTTGATTTTTCTGACTCATGAATTTTTACCATCCATCCATGCTAAAATACTTAAGGATCTTTGAAAATGCCATGCTAGACTTTCTGTGCAGGATATATTACCTATCTCACCCAGCCCCTCAGCTGGCAAATTCCTTCTCACTATTCAAAATGTAACTCAGATGTCTTATCCACCAAGAAGCTCTTCTGATCTCACTTTCCCTTATTCTTCAGTCATCTATTTCCCATTCTGGCTGGAATGCCAGTGCTCTGAGTACCCTGTACTCGCATTTTTAACAGAGAACTTGTCACACTGTGTTGTAATTACATGAACTCTTCTTATTTCATTTCTTATTTAAGTTGTAAAACCTTCAGGGCTTAACAAACTGTAACTTCTCATCATCTATCTGCATCTAAGCTTCCCATCCTCGATGTAGCCCATCCTCTCTCACCATGATAACCCTTGTAGGTCTTAGAATGACCATTACCTTGGGTAGAAGAACTTAGCATGTCTCTAGAATTTTAAAATCCGTGACAAAGTTAACCATTTCAGGTAAAAACACAAAGGTTTTTCTCATTTTATTATTTATGAAATGCATCTCAGTTGATTTTAAAGGGAAGAAAGAAAAAGTCTTGGCTATTGAGCATCTAAGGATGCAACTAGAATTTTGTATAATTTTGTAGAGAAGCAAACTGACTTCACAGATTACCTCATTATATAATTGTAATGGTAATAGACCTACAACATGTGACTAGAACCTTCATATTTATTTATCTGATTTCCCATGAGATTAGAAGTCTAATGCTTTTTTAGGGACTGCAGTTTCTGATGCTACTTGTCCCCAGTCAATCACAAACCAAGACTTATTATCTGCCTGTTGGGAAAACTTGTGCATCAGATCCCTGACTCTGATGATATTTTCTTCTCTTCACACTGTGTGAAAACCTGGGATATAGCTGCTGTCAGCCTGTTTGCTTCCCTCTCATTCATACAAGATTTACCCTCAGGAATTGGCTGCCTTCATTTCTGGTTTGTTTTCATCTCCCAGAATTCAGTTGCTTTAAACTACCTTTTGGACTAGCCTTCTCACCAGAGCACTTGGCAATATTCCAGCCTGTAATCTCCTCTCCATTGGTAGGTCTGTTTTCTGAGAAGCCAGGGAGAAGGAAAGTTTGACTGTCTTTGGAGCTAAAGTATAATACCAGATCAGATATGTTAGATATTAAATGCATAGAAATTATAAGTTGCAAGTGTTCAACGGCTACCATTTTAAAAACAGAAGTTTATGGAAAGTAACCAAAATGAATCTTGCCAAGAATGGTGTAAAAGTCACAGAGCTTAAATTAGATATAGATTTGACATGAAAAAGATGGAATTGTAATAGAAAAAAAAAGCACATTCAAAAATTAATGATAAAAGGAGATGAAGAAATATACATCAGCTGGTATTTTTAGCCTTTTATTGGGCCTTTGGAATGGAATTCTTGAAGCAAGAATACTGGACTGGGTTGCCATTCTCTCTCCAGGGAATCTTCTTGACCCAGGGATCGAATCCAGGTCTCCTGTATTCTGAGCAGATTCTGTACTGTCTGAGCTGTCAGGGAAGCCCATAAGATATGCAAGCACTATTAACTATTATTAATTTTATTATTACTATTATCATTGTTATAATCACTGTTAACCTTTCTTCTCAGATATACATCTAAAATGATTAGAAACTTATTGCTGTCTGAAAACCAATAGAGAATTTTGAAAACATCTCACAGATGATGATGTTCTTTTAAGAATCTGAAAAGTCGTGATGACTCAAGGGTATATTATTTTTAGAACTCATTTGAGGCAGGCCAAATATGTCCTACATTGTATTTTCATATATAGTATTCTCCTAATTACATATATTGTTATAAAAAAAAAACACCCGTGTTTCTTTAGTGTCATTTAATAAAATTAAACCAATCAATCAATAAATCTCCTCTTAGGTTGGATATTGCTGTGCCAGTCTGCAGACTGCCATTGCGAAGTGCATCCTGGGACTGGAATGAGTACATGGTCCCCTTAGCTTACATCATCCCACATCTTAAGCTGTTTAATCCATAAAGCCCAGAACATGGTGAAATACTTTTATTAACCATACTTTTGGTATGGGAAAGAGAATTACGGCTTGTCCTTTGTGGGTATGATGAGCTTTTTTTGAATTAGTTTCTTATGAACACTGATAATGCAGTGGCTCATAAGCTTATGTTATTTGGTCCCTTGTTTAGGTTGCAGTTCTGAGCTCTTTAGTTGCTATGGTGACGGTAATGATAAAGGCTGATTGGAAGAAGACAACATCTTATCTGAGATTTTTGTTGTTGTTGAGAGGGGAGACCACACTCCATGTTGCCCTATTAGACAAGATATTGGGTTCCATCTATGTTAATTAGCAAGGCTCACTTTTTTTAGTACAGATTGTTTTGGTGTGGTACTTTTTCACTAAACACTTTAAGAATTGACTTGGGATTTAGCAAGTTTAACATAACCTAATATCCCTCCGATGAGCTTTCTCTGAGAGTAGTTGATCAGTATATTAATTATTATAAGAGAAGAAGTACTGCATTTAATACCAAAAAGCCAATTTCAGAAGTTCAAGCACTGGACAAAATAGTTTTTGCACTGATAGAATTATTCAATAAGACTCCATTAAACAGTCAGGAAACTATAGGAACTCCAGCAATAAGTAAACTATGAGGGCTTATTTCCTTTTAATTCTCTGATCCCAGCTGGAACAAGGTGTGATTGGAGAATGGTTTAATTGTTCATGGACATCTGTCTTTGGAGTCAATTGAAAAATAATACCTTGGGCATAATATAGCCTCCATAATTTTTGACATTTTTACATCATTAACAATCAAGCCTTTGTCAAAAAGTCAGGTAGTGAAACTCCTAAAAACTTATGGATACATTTAGGATAGAGGGGGATAAAAATCTAGTAATATATCAATATGAACAGCTGGAAAGCAGATGTTCAATTGAATGATCTCAGTACTTAGAGAAAGCCATTAAACCTGTTACTTACTTAAATGAGAAATCCTCATAATTTATTGTCCTCATATTTGACTGACTTCTTTTGGCTCCTTTAAATTAACTCTGGAATGATTATTTCTATTATTATTGCTGTTGTGGAAGCCAATTACCATGGAAGTTTGACTCTATGCAATACTGTAACATGAGTGCTAAGAAATGCCCAAGGCTGCTGTCAATCAAAGTAACCAGTGAGTTACGAGTTGTTTACTGCACTGGGAAATGAAGTGATAAATGTGTGCCAACCAGTAAAACGTGACACTGAGTATTAGAAACACCACGTTTAAGTAGATTTTTATTCATCTCTCAGAGTGCCAAAATGTAGTTTTAACTGAGTCTTCATTGTCAAAAGAGACATGTAGCATTCAGCTTTGTAAAATACTGATGATTGTGTGGTTTGAATTTTTTAAGCACCTAGGAGGGTGCTGATATAATTCAATCTAGGTGCAATTTCATTCTTTCTCTGTGTTACCGGCCAATCACATAAGCTCTTTGATTCAACCAAATTTTGGGAATGAATCAGTGTGGGCTCACAATATGACTAGTTTTCCAAGGATAGCATCAGAGCAATCTTACTACCTACAAGTTTTCCATTTGCTGTCTTCACTGACTGTCCATTGAAATGATGATTCACCCACCTTTGGACTGAGGAGGGGCTTTTTGTTGTTGTTGTTGTTGTTTGTTTGTTTTTTTTTTTTTGAGTCACTAAGTTGTGCCCAATTCTTTTGCAACCCCATGGGCTTTCCATGGGATTTTGCAGGCAAGAATAATGGGATAGGTTGCCATTTCCTTATCAAGGGGAACTTCCTGACCCAGGAATTGAACCCATGGCTCCTGCCTTGTCTCATACATTGCAGGAGTGTTCTTTACTGCTGTGTCACCAGGGAGGCTATGACTAGTTTAGTGAACCTTAAAAAGAGACTTCACAGGAATTTGTATCATCCTTAAAAAAATTAAAGACCACATCTTGCTAGCATTATTTGATGTTCCATAGTTACTTTAAGTTCACATTACATGGCCTTTTCTCCTGAGAAGTACTAACAGGATTCCTTTAGGGGTCCTATCAGAGGCCAAAACTGCCCTGCAGCACTAGAAACACTTAATGAGAGGCCCAGAGGAGCTGGCAAGGAAGATTCCAACTCTGAAAATAGCACTTAAGCATGAGTACTGTGTCCCCACTCCAGAGGGAGAAAGATCCCTTTTCCCATAGTCTCTTATTAAAAACAAAAATTAAATGCTTGTGAATTGGTACTCTATGAGTCTAGCTCTGCCATCTCCCTGAACACATAATTAGATAATTACTTTTTAGACAAAAGAGTACTATAGTAATTCACAGCACAAATTCCAGCTAGGGAATAGAAATTGATACATGAAATATGTATCAATACAAATATAAATATATGCATATGTGTTCTATGCAGGCTTCAGCTATTAAGGGCCATTAAAAACACTGGAGCAAATAGCTCCTGGGGATTAAGCTCTAAGAGCCCTCTTTATAATCAGAAGGCAGCTAATCCCTGCTTACCTATTTGAATGCTTAGTTTCCCCAATATAACATTAAACTATTATTTTTTATTCGTGATGCCACAGGAGCAAGCAAATACTGCCCAAAAATATCATTCCCAAAAGATCTTGGGATGCTTCCAGATTGAATAAGCCTAGAGGAAAAAAAAAAAAAACCTTGGATCACAGAATTTTTAAAAAGGTTAAGTCCAGGTAAAATACATTAACTCATTTATTTCGGCTATCTTGACATTTCCTATGACTATCTCCCACTTAACTCCTTCCTCAAACCTTTTTTCCCCTGCCAAGTTGCATTTCTAGATTAGAGAATATGTCTTCAGTTTTTCCTGACATCTATCTATAAATTTCTCATAAGTTCTTAGGCAGATTTTGCATCTGCTTTATCTGCTAAAATGTTATGACCCTGTAACCTTGAGGACATCAGCCTCTGTTTTGACAGAGACCATTGATGGTGGTCAGAGATTGTCATAGTTCTGTTCAGAAGGGAGCTAAGGCATTCTTGAGGCTTCCTTCTTCAAGTATTTCCTGTATGTGTATATATACTATTGGCTTAAAAGCATATGGGATAAATACCATAAGCACTAAATACCAAAACTTCTGTTTTCCTATTATTAATAGATTTCAACAGAAATGCTCTGGGCATCTTCCTTATGTTATCAATCATAGTTATCTTTTATGTAACAAAAACTGAATAGCAAAATACTTATCTGCGCTCATTCACTTCAGCTGTATCTGGCTGTTTGTGACCCTATGGACTATAGCCCACCAAGCTCCTCGGTCCATGGGATTTTCCAGGCAAGAATCCTGTAGTAGGTTGCCATTCACTTCTCCATGGGATCGTCTCAACCCAGGGATCTAACCCAGGTCTCCTGCATTGCAGGCAGAATCTTTGCCACTGAGCCACCTGGGAAGTCCTGCAAAATACTTTTATAAAAGTCTGCTTAAGAAGGTAAATAATAAATAAAATGAATAAACAAGAACCTACTGTATAGTACAGTGAACTGTATGTTCAACGTTCTGTGATAAACCATAAGAATATAGCAAGTAATGTATATATATATATATATATATATATATGTATAAATGATTGCTATACTGCAGAAATTAATACAACTTTGTAAATCAACATATTTCAATAAAATAATTTTAAAAATTAAAAAAGAGGAAGATAATATAAATTTAGTAGATTGCTTCTATTGCCTTTAAACTTACAGTTTAAATGCTCTACTACTATATCTTTTATATTAATATGCAAATGGAATGAGAAATATTTTCTTCCCTTACTCCCATGTCCTTATTTTTATCAGTTCTTCCTAAGGAAGATGGTCAATGATTTCTGACTTTCCAGGTAGCATTCTCTCTTAGTCTTAAAACAATATTTACTTAAAAATAAACCCATTATGATAATAAGTATAAATAGACTTCATATATATATATATATATGTTTATGTGTGTGCGTGTGTGTGCACGTGCGTTCTTTGTCACTCAGTTGTGCCCAACTCTTTTTGATCTCGTGGACTGTATGCTACAAAGCTCCTCTGTCCGTGGGATTCTCCAGGCAAGAATATTGGTTTGGATTGCCATTTGCTTCTCCAGGGGATCTTGCTGACCCAGGGATCGAACCTTGTTCTCTTATATTGTAGGCAGATTCTTTATCATCTGAGCCACTAGGGAAGCCCATATTCATGTATCAGTTCTATTTAGTTCAGTCTTTCAGTCGTGTCTGACTCTTTGCAACCCCATGGACTGCGGCACATCAGGCTTCCCTGTCCATCACCAACTCCCAGAGTTCTCTCAAACTCACGTCCATCAAGTCGGTGATGCCATCCAACCATCCCATCCTCTGGCGTCCCCTTCTCCTCCTGCTCTCAATCTTTCCCAACATCAGGGTCTTTTTGAATGAATCAGCTCTTCACATCACGTGGCTAATGTATTGGAGTTTCAGCTTCAACATCAGTCTTTCCAATGAACACTAAGGACTAACCTCCTTTAGAATGGACTAGTTGGATCTCCTTGCAGTCCAAGCATCTTTTCCAACACCACAGTTCAAAAGCATCAATTCTTTGGTGCTCAGCTTTCTTTATAGTCCGAATCTCACATCCATACATGACTACTGGAAAAACCATAGCCTTGATTTGATGAACCTTTGTTGGCAAAGTAATGTCTCTGCTTTTTAATATGCTGTCTATGTTAATCATAACTTTCCTTTCAAAAAGTAAGCGTCTTTTAATTTCATGGCTGCAGTCACTATCTGCAGTGATTTTGGAGCCCCCCAAAATAAAGTCTGACACTGTTTCCACTGTCTCCCTGTCTATTTGCCATTATGTGATGGTACTGGATGCCATGATCTAAGTTTTCTGAATGTTGAGCTTTAAGCCATCTTTTTCCTGCTCCTCTTTCATTTTCATCAAGAAGCGCTTTAGTTCCTCTTCACTTTCTGCCATAAGGGTGGTGTCATCTGCATATCTGAGGTTATTGCTATTTCTCCCAGCAATCTTGATTCCAGATTGTTCTTCATTCAGCCCAGCATTTCTCATAATGTACTCTGCATATATTTGTATAGATATGTATTCATATAAATCCATATACACAGCTGTGACACTGGTTCTGTACACTGTTTGCAAATGGCTTTCTAAGCCATTTCAACTGTCACAGAATTGTGAATTGACACAAAATCTAAGCATGGGAATTCCTTGCCATCCTGTGATTTGAGGGAGTTTCAGGGATCATAAGCCCAGAGAAAATAAATGCATTGAACACGATAGATGCCCCTCTCAATTGGGGTCAAGCAGTCAGCACCAGCACACAGCACAACCTGGGACCCAAACTATATACTCTGTCTGGTGACTAACTTCTTTCAGACTCCAAGGTTATACGGATTCACTATGTTTCCCTTGTTTCTCCCAAACAAAAGGTAACTACATTTGGGTACAGTGGTTTATATCCCTGCTCAATTTAAAGATGGACAGTATTTCAGAGGGCAGGAGAATTGAGCTGAAGATGTTGCTTAGGTAAGAAAAATTCAAATTAATGAACTTGTCAAATCCTTCTCTCAGAGAGTAAGAATGCAAGAGATTCTTGCATGACAAAGGGTTGTTTCCCAGGAGTGCTGAGTATCCATTTTATTGCTTCCGTTCATATTCCAATTTATGGTTCCAGAACACTAAAAAATTAGCACATCAAGTACAAGGCAGCTATGAAACATTTTGGCATGTAAAACAATTCTTATTATCCTTGAATTTGCATGTATGTTGCTGTGCATTTAAACATGCATGAAATATAGGACCAATTTCTAACAATGCCAGGTAAAGAGACACTGGACATTGTAAAGGACTCTATTTATAAAACCATATTACATAAAAGTTCATTAATTTTGCAAAAATTAAAGTTTTTATTTTTGTATATTTTTGATTCAGTATTTATAAATTATGTTTTATATAGATAAACATTTGAATACTTAAGAGAAACTCTACTTAGGAAAACAAAAAAAATATTTTTGATTCTCACATTTAATTTATTTTCCTTGAATATTTACACTTGCTTTCATTTCCATTCTGTTAAATGACTAAGAAGAGAATACAATTGTATTCAAAATGCACACCTTAAGATCAGTAGTATAAACATTTAGTAAATCCCTTATAATGAGATTATTTTGCTGAAATAAAGGTAAGGGAAATACTTTTTATGAAATACTATGTTGCAATTTATGTAATTATTATTATTTTAGTTCTTATTTAGATGTCTCCAACTCACTTAATGATAGCTAGTCATGAAAAAAAAATTCAGTTGTCTTTATATATGTTGGCATCCTGTAATAAGTATTACGGCTAAACCAGTTTTTTGATACTGTCATTTTGAAGATGTATTTGTCATGATGGAAGGATAAAACACTCTTTACTTTGATTTATAATTTTAAAATATGTAGATGTGCAATATGTTTTCATTTGTTTTTCCCANCTTTGGTGCTCAGCTTTCTTTATAGTCCGAATCTCACATCCATACATGACTACTGGAAAAACCATAGCCTTGATTTGATGAACCTTTGTTGGCAAAGTAATGTCTCTGCTTTTTAATATGCTGTCTATGTTAATCATAACTTTCCTTTCAAAAAGTAAGCGTCTTTTAATTTCATGGCTGCAGTCACTATCTGCAGTGATTTTGGAGCCCCCCAAAATAAAGTCTGACACTGTTTCCACTGTCTCCCTGTCTATTTGCCATTATGTGATGGTACTGGATGCCATGATCTAAGTTTTCTGAATGTTGAGCTTTAAGCCATCTTTTTCCTGCTCCTCTTTCATTTTCATCAAGAAGCGCTTTAGTTCCTCTTCACTTTCTGCCATAAGGGTGGTGTCATCTGCATATCTGAGGTTATTGCTATTTCTCCCAGCAATCTTGATTCCAGATTGTTCTTCATTCAGCCCAGCATTTCTCATAATGTACTCTGCATATATTTGTATAGATATGTATTCATATAAATCCATATACACAGCTGTGACACTGGTTCTGTACACTGTTTGCAAATGGCTTTCTAAGCCATTTCAACTGTCACAGAATTGTGAATTGACACAAAATCCAAGCATGGGAATTCCTTGCCATCCTGTGATTTGAGGGAGTTTCAGGGATCATAAGCCCAGAGAAAATAAATGCATTGAACACGATAGATGCCCCTCTCAATTGGGGTCAAGCAGTCAGCACCAGCACACAGCACAACCTGGGACCCAAACTATATACTCTGTCTGGTGACTAACTTCTTTCAGACTCCAAGGTTATACGGATTCACTATGTTTCCCTTGTTTCTCCCAAACAAAAGGTAACTACATTTGGGTACAGTGGTTTATATCCCTGCTCAATTTAAAGATGGACAGTATTTCAGAGGGCAGGAGAATTGAGCTGAAGATGTTGCTTAGGTAAGAAAAATTCAAATTAATGAACTTGTCAAATCCTTCTCTCAGAGAGTAAGAATGCAAGAGATTCTTGCATGACAAAGGGTTGTTTCCCAGGAGTGCTGAGTATCCATTTTATTGCTTCCGTTCATATTCCAATTTATGGTTCCAGAACACTAAAAAATTAGCACATCAAGTACAAGGCAGCTATGAAACATTTTGGCATGTAAAACAATTCTTATTATCCTTGAATTTGCATGTATGTTGCTGTGCATTTAAACATGCATGAAATATAGGACCAATTTCTAACAATGCCAGGTAAAGAGACACTGGACATTGTAAAGGACTCTATTTATAAAACCATATTACATAAAAGTTCATTAATTTTGCAAAAATTAAAGTTTTTATTTTTGTATATTTTTGATTCAGTATTTATAAATTATGTTTTATATAGATAAACATTTGAATACTTAAGAGAAACTCTACTTAGGAAAACAAAAAAAATATTTTTGATTCTCACATTTAATTTATTTTCCTTGAATATTTACACTTGCTTTCATTTCCATTCTGTTAAATGACTAAGAAGAGAATACAATTGTATTCAAAATGCACACCTTAAGATCAGTAGTATAAACATTTAGTAAATCCCTTATAATGAGATTATTTTGCTGAAATAAAGGTAAGGGAAATACTTTTTATGAAATACTATGTTGCAATTTATGTAATTATTATTATTTTAGTTCTTATTTAGATGTCTCCAACTCACTTAATGATAGCTAGTCATGAAAAAAAAATTCAGTTGTCTTTATATATGTTGGCATCCTGTAATAAGTATTACGGCTAAACCAGTTTTTTGATACTGTCATTTTGAAGATGTATTTGTCATGATGGAAGGATAAAACACTCTTTACTTTGATTTATAATTTTAAAATATGTAGATGTGCAATATGTTTTCATTTGTTTTTCCCAAACTAATATTCTATGTACAGTATGGTATTTTAAAATGTTTTTAGAGCTGGTTTGGAAATAAGTGCTCAACTTTACATGGAAATTTTGATTTATTACAGGCCATAAAACCTCTCACCATACTTTTGGAAGGCTGCCATTTGGAGAGTTATGAAATAGTTCTGTGGTATCTGCTGTTTTCTGAATTAATTGACCCCAATCTATTAAGCCTTCAGAATCTTCCAGAACATATACTCAGATAAAACTATAACAGATTTGAAGAAACCCTTGATTGTAGAAATCATCAAAACTTGAGAAATCTTAGAGTCTCAGAAAAACTAAATGTGGCATACAGTGGAGGGTGGAGAATTGGATGAATGGGAACACAGGGCAAGAAGGAGAGAAGATGTACAATGACACCAGTTGTCCTTTCCTCCAAGCTAATCAGTCTATTTTCACAATAGTTTGCCAAGAACAAATTCATAGTTCACAGATTTAAATTTTTGATTTGTTTAATTTTGCCCTTTTGACTGTTTACTGTTGGTCTCTCTGTTGCCGTGTTGCTGGCAGGTCTGTACATGGTGCGCTGGTGGTTTAACTTATTATTACTGAGTAGAAAAAAGACTATTGTAGACTTTTGCCTAAATGTGAGACAGAGACCCTAAAAATTATTATTTTATTCCCACTTTATTCATTACTGGAGAGATAATGCTAGGTGTTTTAAACGACCTATTTCAATTCAATTTATGATCATTTTACCCTGAGACAGAGATTTTGCAGTGTATCACATATTCAGTACACTTTAACACCAATCACTTTAGGTTAAAACATCTAATGAAAATCAAGTAATAGGAATAGTCAAATGCACCATGTTTCTTATTGATTTTCTGGAATAACCTGGAGTCTTACATTTTTTCAGATTTTCATTTTCTTCTTGAATGTGGACAGTCCTGTTTGAATAAAATAATGTATGTGAGAAACCAGCTATACTTCCTTATTACCTATGAGCTTTGTTTTGCTTGTTTTCAGATGATTTATTTAATCTTCAGATTAGGGTAACATTATACAAAATCCTAAACATTTCTAGTACATAAGTAAGAGCAAATAAATTTGTATACCATTTTCCCACAGAAAAATTTTAAAACCTAAATCATGTGGGCTTTGTCAGACTGTATATAATAAATTAGACAAAAATTCAAGGGCTATCAATAGTTACCAATACTTTGACTTTCTTCTTTCTTATTCTTGTCTCTTTCTACAAATGACCTTATTCTGTTGCAAGAGCAAATATTATGGTGCTTTTCAAGGTTATTCTCAGAAGTACAGTTTTCATTTAATATGATGTAAATGTATCCTTAAATTTATTTCTTCAAAAAAAATTGGAATATCATTATCTTCAAGGTTGAGGAACTTAATTAGCAGGATGGGTGTGGCAGAGTGAGCAGAGGAAAAAAGAACAGAGAAGCATGACTTTTTTTTCCTGTTAAGTAGAATTGTGAATTCTATGACAATGGTACGTAGTTTATATAATGAAAAGTATTCACATAAAGTTTGATTGTTAATGTGCCTACATAAAAATATTGTTAGAAACAAGATTAGGTAAGACGCACAGAAACAGGTTTCTGACTTTTCCCTCACAAATGAATCTCACCAATTTGCCAAAAAGTGAATTTTTCTTCTGTACATTTATACTTTCTTTCAGGCTGACATATAAGATTTTCTGTTTCAAGCATTTAAATTTCTTTATTTCTTGTAAAGGAAAAATGTACTAAAATAGGTTGAAATTTCTGCCCCAAGATATCAATGAAAATTATATACATAATATTTAAATTATAATGCTGTTGATTTTATCAAATACCATTTCTCACTAGGTTACATTGTATTTTAGGTTAGGATTATGTATTTGGTCTTATTAGAGTTCATTGTGAATTACTGTTTCTGAAATGAATGTTCTGTTCTTCTACAGATACTTTCCCACTCTTTGCAAAATCATAATTGAAAGAATAAAGAAGGGACAGAGAAAAGAGAAGGAATGAAGGAAGGCACATAGGAAGGAAGGGAAGGAAACTTTAAAATGCTGTTAACTAAGTAAAGGAATGTGAACTGGTAAGTAAATGAATGCAAAGTGGCAGTTTGCAGTCAAGATTCTGATGTTGAAGAGTAGCAGATTTAAGTAATGTTACTTCTTATACGCAGTACACTGCCTGAAACAAATCTATTTTGCTTCCACATCATATATAAATACACCTGTTTGGTTATTTGATACCAGTCTACCTAGGTGGTGTATTTTTTATTATTATTTAAATTGGTTTACAGTGTTGTGTTAGTTTCAGATGTACAGCAAAGTGAATCAGTTATATATACATATATATCCACTCTTTTTTAGATCCTTTTCCCATGTAGGTCATTACAATGTGTTTAACAGAGTTCCCTGTGCTATACAGTAGATCCTTATTAACTACCCTATTTTAATTATAGTGGTGTGTATGCCAATCCCAATCTCCCAGTTTATCCCTCCACACCTTATTGCTGGTAATCATCACTTATTTTCTATATCTGTAGCTCTGTTTCTGTGTTGTAGATGAGTTCATCTGTGGTGGTATCTTGATCAGCTTCAAGACTGCTATAGTCCTAGAAACAAAAGTATTTCCTTTTAAAAACTTTTTCATTTTTGTTTAAATGTCCTTTATTTTTGTTACCACAAAGAGTAATATAAGTTAAGTGAAAGTAGCTCAGTAGTGTCCCACTCTTTGCAACCCCATGGACTTTATCCATGGGATTCTCTAGGCCAGAACACTGGAGTGGGTAGACTTTCCCTTCTCCAGGGGTCTTCCCAACCCAGGAATCGAATCCAGGTAACCCACACTTGCAGGTGGATTCTTTACCCACTGAGCCACAAAGGTAGTCCAAAATGGTTAAATAGCACTTTAGTGTTTGAAAAACAATCCTTTCTAATGTTTGGAGCATCATGCAACATTTTTAAATAAATATGTCATATGTTCTAAAATTTATATGGAACAGATTAAATGAGAATTCACATATCAGAGTTTCTAGTTACTAGGATTCTTTTAAACCAAATATATTTTAATGATTTTTCATACTTCTTTTATCAATCCCAAGAACACTCAAGTGGTACAAGTTGATATTACTGAAAGTTCCATTGCATATAGAAATAATAAAGAAGAGTAGCCTGCTTGACATGACAACAGTCAGTCTGTCAAAACTGGCATTAGAAATAGAGGGAAATATGCTACTATCACTATAACAATTGAAGAATTCACATAATTATTCTAATCATAACTTTGGATCAAACATAACAACATAATTCCAGCCTTGTCAATCTTTTCTATAAGTGTAGACAGATGGAGAATACTGCGTTTATTGAAAACTTAAGATCAAAAAAGAGTGGGATTGTTTCTAACAATATATATAGATGTAATTTATATTGTTAAACCACCATGTTGCTGAAACTGAAATCCACTTATGATAATAGTATTTTTCATATATGTGACAATATAAATAATATCTGAAATTCCATAATAATGCGGACTAACATTTATTATTTTCATCTTTGTACAGTACTCTAAAATATTTCTAATAATGACTTCTGAATATGTAGAAATAATAGTTTGTAACTGTCTCTGAAAAGCACATCTATGTGCTTTAGGATATCTTCATAAAATGTTTCAACATTGTTTGCAAACCATGAGCCAGTTCTACAGGCAGATCTTCATTGCATCAAATATAACAACCACTTCAATTGTCATTCAAATCACAAAGGAAGCATACTGTAATGATATTTCTTAACATTTTATATGGTTTACAAGCCAGTGTTAAGAAATATCTTTATAAAATATTTAATGAAGAAGTTGAAATAAGACCTTTCAAAATAAAAATAATATATATTTTATAAAACAAAAGATTAATAAAGTGAACTTGTATTTGATATTTGCCACCTACAAATAATCAGAACATACTGAGTCAATTTATCTGATATCTAAAGTATTTTATAACTCTGGAATTTTTTCCTATAATTTGATCTTACATAAATGTGTTTAGTGAAACTATGTTACCGTATATTATTAAAGTAGCATGTTCCAAAAATGCAGGTGCTACTGTATTATATTTGACATAATAATGAGAATTGAAGCCCTCCAAAAGTACCATGGTATTCAACCTATTCCAAACATTTTGAACTTGAAAGCCTTTTTTTTCCATAAAAAGAATTTACAAATTATTTTCACACAAAATATTTTCAAGAGAACATTTAGAAAATCAATCTCAATGAATAATTATTATGTGATTATTTATACTCTCCAATTAGTAATTTTATTATTAGCAGTAGTCATAGTATGTTTTAAAGTAATGGATTTTTCCAACCTCAGAGACCTACAGGACAATATGAAACGCTCCAACATTCGAGTCCCAGAAGAAGAAGACAAAAAGAAAGACCACGAGAAAATACTGGAGGAGATAATAGTTGAAAACTTCCCTAAAATGGGGAAGGAAATAATCACCCAAGTCCAAGAAGCCCAGAGAGTGCCAAACAGGATAAACCCAAGGCAAAACACCCCAAGACATATATTAATCAAATTAACNCATCAGGTGGTCAAAGTTTTGGAGCTTCAGCTTCAACATCAGTCTTTCCAATGAATACTCAGGACTGATCTCCTTTAGGAGGGACTGGTTGGATCTCCTTGCAGTCCAAGGTACTCTCAAGAGTCTTCTCCAACAGCACAGTTCAAAAGCATCAATTCTTCAGCACTCAGCTTTCTTTATGGTGCAATTCTCACATCCATACATGACTACTGGAAAAATCATAGCTTTGATTAGACAGAACTTTGCTGGCAAAGTAACATCTCTGCTTTTTAATATGCTCTCTAGGTTGGTCATAACTTTTCTTCCAAGGAGTAAGCATCATTTTCATGGCTGCAGTCACCATCTGCAGTGATTTTGGAGCCCCAAAAGTAAAGTCTCTCACTGTTTCCATTGTTTCCCCATCTATTTGCCATGAAGTGATGGGACTGGATGCCATGATCTTAGTTTTCTGAATGTTGAGTTTTAACCCAACTTTTTCACTCTCCTCTTTCACTTTCATCAAGAGGCTTTTTAGTTCTTCTTCACTTTCTGCCATAAGGGTGGTGTCATCTGCATTTCTGAGGTTACTGATATTTCCCCTGGCAGGCAGTCTTGATTCCAGCTTGTGCTTCATCCAGCGCAGCGTTTCTCATGATGTACTCTGCATGTAAGTTAAATAAGCAGGGTGACAATATACAGCCTTGACGTACTCCTTTCCTGATTTGCAACCAGTCTATTGTTCCATGCCTTTTCTAACTGTTGCTTCTTGATCTGCATACAGATTTCTCAGGAGGCAGGTCAGGTGGGCTCACTCATAATCACCTCTAGAACAGAACCTATGAAGCCACTAAGGGGACAGTCCAAAAATAGAAATAGAGTGAAAATATTGGGATAATTTGGATTGTGTATCTCTTTCAATGTTGAATTTTTTTCATAAGTTCATTTATAGATTTGTGCATTTGTTTATTTTTCTTTTGTTTTCTTATAATTTTTGGAAAGAAATAATTAGAAAAGTTCTTCAAAGTTCTTCAACTTCTAATTGTTGGGGATGAAAAGAAAGATAAAAGGAAAATAAAGAAATCTTTAGCCTCCCATAGAGAATAAGACCTCCTATGACCTAGCTCCGATCGGTCTCTCTCTGGTCTTGTCTTTCATTATGTCAAAAATAAATGGCAAAATAACAGAGAACTGTCAGTTGGGGGAGGGATGTCTTTGAAGAAAAAGTCTTGTGGAATGAACGANTTCTGAAGAGTACCATTGGTCTCAGAACTTAGTAATGAATTATTGAAATAGCTGTTCTTTGAAGGGAAACAATAGAGTTTTAAATTAATGTGAAGTCATGAATCTGAAATATGACTCAAGCTGAGTTTGTGGGGTTGTTTGAAATAATATGATCTTATATCAATTTAAAATGCTTATATGAATCCTTATATATTCTTAAAATTGCCCTAAAGCTGATATTTGAAATACAAAAACTTATGCCCAGATAGGTTATGAACTATGACTCTCTCTTTTAGAGATAATCAGTCATTAAAATTTAATTTTAAGTCAACCATAGAAATAAATAGAATTCCATAAGTATTCAACAATTCATGATTAAAATCTTTTCCCCAATACCGTTATCTCTCCTTGTTCAAAGAAACCACCAAATTCTACCATGTCTGCATTTTTCAAATGTCTGGTTCTATACTCTCTGCTTTATCTGCCCTACCACTGCCATAGCCATGCAGAAGTCTCATACAAGATATATTGTATAAATCTGACTGTGGTATTTATTTATTCAAAGTTCTTCAACTTCTAATTGTTGGGGATGAAAAGAAAGATAAAAGGAAAATAAAGAAATCTTTAGCCTCCCATAGAGAATAAGACCTCCTATGACCTAGCTCCGATCGGTCTCTCTCTGGTCTTGTCTTTCATTATGTCAAAAATAAATGGCAAAATAACAGAGAACTGTCAGTTGGGGGAGGGATGTCTTTGAAGAAAAAGTCTTGTGGAATGAACGAGATTTAAGGCAAAATACTTTTTAAGAAGTATCAGCTATTTGAAGCACAAAGGTAAGATCATTTCACTAAGGAGAAAACAGGAAGATTCAAGGAATTAAGAGGAAGAAAGTGATAAATTGAGCAGGATGAACAAGGTGTCCCATGTTGGAGATGCTCTTAGAGAAAAAAGTAGTTGACCAGTCACATAAAGACTTATAGACCATGATGAAAAACTGGTGTTTTATGCTAAGTGGGGATGCATTTAAGGAAGGAAGTTACATGACCCAACTTTTCCAAATATCACTATGAAAACATAAAAGTATTTGTCACTCAATCATGTCCAACTCTTTGTGACCCCATAGACGGTAGCCCACCAGGCTCCTCTGTCCATGGGGATTCTCCAGGCAAGAATACTGGAGAGGGATAGTCATTCCCTTCTCTAGGGGATCTTCCCAACCCAGGGATCAAACCCAGATCTCCCACGTGGGTGGTAGATTATTTACTGGGTGAGCCACTGAAAGTGAAATTGAAGTCGCTCAGTCGTGTCCGACTCTTTGCGACTCTGTGGACTGTAGTCTACCAGGCTTCTCTGTCCATGGGATTCTCCAGGCAAGAATACTAGAGTGGGTTACCATTTCCTTCTCCAGGGGATCTTTCCAACCCAGGGGTCAAACCCGGGTCTCCCGCATAGGAAGCAGATGCTTTAACCTCTGAGCCATCAGGGAAGCCCCATAAAGCAAATAGTTTTCCCCGTTTTAGAAATAATAAAACTTAAGAGCCTGAGATGTTGCATCTCAAGTGGCAGAGGCAGCATTCAAACCTCCGTTTTGCTGACTTTAAAGGTTTCTTTCTTTTCATTATACCATGTCAAAGAGAAAAGTTTTGTTAGGATCTATGTCGTTTCATTAGAAGAGAAAATAATTGAGTACTTTTTTTCCCACTTGTTAATTTTTATAACACTTTAAAAGCAAAATCTCATCCACAATATTTAAGCAAGAATAAATGAACAAGTAAATACAGAAAGTACAGAAAAAAGGTAATAAGAAATTGGAAAAGGAAAAATAATCTTCTTTAGTATTAAAAAAAAGTGGGAGGAAGAGGAGATCAAACAGTGGTTTGGCTAATTTGAATCTCCCTTGGGTAGGCAGCACTGGTCAGTTCAAAAATGCCTCCTAAAGTAGTTGAGTGCCCTCTTCCCTCCTGAAGTTGGTAGAGCCACATCAGTGCAGCCGCACAGAAGGGTCAAATGGAGAACACACAACAAATCCCTTATTGTGTGAAGCCAAAGGCCAACTTATGCTCTCAGATGGCTCCACAACTGGTCGTGGGCTTTCAGGTCCTGAGAGCAGTCCTGACAATGTGAGGCTGAAGGCTGTGTGCCCTGATGAGAGATGCTGACAGCTTCTACCACCCCAGGTCCATTTAACACCTAAACCATGGGCAACCTATCTGGAGAACTGCAGAAGGCAGCCTTTAGGCAGCCCCACAAATAGTCCACCGTCTTTTGATATCTCTACAGATCCATGCCTATCGCTCACCCTTTGAACGCCATTATGAAAAAAAACAGAGCAGGAGAGTCAAATATCACAGTAGATATTACTTTTGCTAAGTGTTGTCTTGGGAGAGAGAGAGAGAAAAAAAAAAGGAGTGACATCAATATACAGAAGCAATTGGTGACAGTTTATTTATTTGGCAAAGGATGTTTTAAATCAATGCAATGGGTATGGACTCTGGAGTCAGACACAAGTAGATTGTAACGTGAAGTTCCCAGCCATCCTAGGAACTTAGGCAGGTGAACTGAATTACACTAAATTGCAACATCAACATTGACAAAATGAGAAATAATAAGCAGCTTAAAATGTTTTTGAAAATGTGTCTAATACATAAATGTTGCTCAATAAATATTTGGTTTTTGACCCTTATTTGAATATTTTCTTGCAGCCAAAAGGGGTTGAGCCATGAAAGACTGATTATTTAACCAAACAACTAAAAAAAAAAAATCACTAAGGTCCTGTGTCCTTCACCAGCTTCTTTAATATCTCTGAGTTTTAGTTTCAAAATCTTTCAGAGAAAACTATATCCCCAGAAAGCAATTATGAAACAAAAGAGAAGAATAATTATGATTCACATAATCTCTACTCAGAGATCTTTATTCAGAGTTTGAGAAAAATATGTTGAAAAAACCATGTACTTAGATTATTATAATTATTCATGTTTTTATTGAGACTAATTAATGCCAAAAATAACCACCAAAGAGATATTTGAAAAGCAGTGCTATTTCTTTGGAAGTCACGCCTTTCCAAAATGTATGATTTTAATGTTCCCTTAGATTGCTTTTTGTTAGAACTATTTTTACATAGATACATATGTATCCAATCCTTAGCCATTAGTACTAAAATGTATTTTCTCTCTGAGATATAAATGATGTTCAAAGGCCAATCACTCTGTACAAATGTCACACTCCTCAAGATTGATTTAGCATTTCTCCAACCTTCAACAGATTCTTGAATCAGTAATACTGAAAGACACAAAACACATCAAATATACTAGTGTAATGGTTACAAGATCAATAAATGGTGGTCTTGTGAGTCTTGTTATGTCTACTTTATTGATGGACTTTTTATTATATCTGTAATTACAGTTCAAAAATAAAATTTGAAGTTCTTAAGAGAAAGTATTAACTCTTAAATTCTCTAAACCATAGGGCTTTGACTTTTTCCTTATTNAGAGAATCTGCTAAGAAAGAAAGAACCTGCTAGTAGCTCTCTGCATGGCCTTTATACGAGGGCTTCTAGAATTATAAAACATTCTAACAAGAATAATTTTGAGATACAAATTTTAAAATTATGTTTAGTTGTAGCAAAATACACATGACATGAAAGTTGCTATCGTAAACATGTTTAAGCATACAACTCAGTGGTAGTGAGTACATTGACATTGTTGTACAACTTTTGTCACCATTCATTTCCAGAATTCTTTTTTGCAAAACTGAAACTCTAAAACCACTAAACAATGTCTCCAGCCTCCTTTCCTCCTACTCCTGGTCATGACCATTCTACTTTCTGCCTCTGTGAATTTGACTGCTCTAGGTATCTTATGTAAATAGAATCACACAGGGTTTGGCTTTTGGTGACTGGCTTCTTCCACATCGCTTAATATCCTCAAGGTTCATCTATGTTATCACACATTTCAGAGTTTTATCTCTTTTAAAGGTTGAATTAATTATATGTTCATTCATGCTTAAGAAAACTTGAGTTGCTTCAACCATTTGGCTATTGTAAATAATGCTTCTATGGGTATACAAGTAATGCTACTATGAATATGGCTATTTAATTCAGGTCAGTCACTCAATCATGTCCGACTCTTTGCCACCCCATGGACTGCAGCACTCCAGGCCTCCCTGTCCATCACCAACTCCCAGAGTTTACCCAAACTCATG
The DNA here is from genome assembly GCA_006410735.1 of Raphicerus campestris. Lineage (NCBI taxonomy): Eukaryota > Metazoa > Chordata > Mammalia > Artiodactyla > Bovidae > Raphicerus > Raphicerus campestris. The sequence goes on from SJYW01051529.1 coordinate 404,932, forward strand.
TCCATTGAATCGGTGATGCCATCCAACCATCTCATCTGTGTCGTCCCCTTCTCCTCCTGCTTTCAATCTTTTTCAGCATCAGGGCTTTTTCTAATGAGTCAGCTCTTCGCATCAGGTGGTCAAAGTTTTGGAGCTTCAGCTTCAACATCAGTCTTTCCAATGAATACTCAGGACTGATCTCCTTTAGGAGGGACTGGTTGGATCTCCTTGCAGTCCAAGGTACTCTCAAGAGTCTTCTCCAACAGCACAGTTCAAAAGCATCAATTCTTCAGCACTCAGCTTTCTTTATGGTGCAATTCTCACATCCATACATGACTACTGGAAAAATCATAGCTTTGATTAGACAGAACTTTGCTGGCAAAGTAACATCTCTGCTTTTTAATATGCTCTCTAGGTTGGTCATAACTTTTCTTCCAAGGAGTAAGCATCATTTTCATGGCTGCAGTCACCATCTGCAGTGATTTTGGAGCCCCAAAAGTAAAGTCTCTCACTGTTTCCATTGTTTCCCCATCTATTTGCCATGAAGTGATGGGACTGGATGCCATGATCTTAGTTTTCTGAATGTTGAGTTTTAACCCAACTTTTTCACTCTCCTCTTTCACTTTCATCAAGAGGCTTTTTAGTTCTTCTTCACTTTCTGCCATAAGGGTGGTGTCATCTGCATTTCTGAGGTTACTGATATTTCCCCTGGCAGGCAGTCTTGATTCCAGCTTGTGCTTCATCCAGCGCAGCGTTTCTCATGATGTACTCTGCATGTAAGTTAAATAAGCAGGGTGACAATATACAGCCTTGACGTACTCCTTTCCTGATTTGCAACCAGTCTATTGTTCCATGCCTTTTCTAACTGTTGCTTCTTGATCTGCATACAGATTTCTCAGGAGGCAGGTCAGGTGGGCTCACTCATAATCACCTCTAGAACAGAACCTATGAAGCCACTAAGGGGACAGTCCAAAAATAGAAATAGAGTGAAAATATTGGGATAATTTGGATTGTGTATCTCTTTCAATGTTGAATTTTTTTCATAAGTTCATTTATAGATTTGTGCATTTGTTTATTTTTCTTTTGTTTTCTTATAATTTTTGGAAAGAAATAATTAGATAAAGAGTTAAAATATAAGCAGTAAACATCAGAAAAAATTTAAAGTATTGATGTCATAATAGCCTCCATTGTATGTAGAGACTTCTGAAGAGTACCATTGGTCTCAGAACTTAGTAATGAATTATTGAAATAGCTGTTCTTTGAAGGGAAACAATAGAGTTTTAAATTAATGTGAAGTCATGAATCTGAAATATGACTCAAGCTGAGTTTGTGGGGTTGTTTGAAATAATATGATCTTATATCAATTTAAAATGCTTATATGAATCCTTATATATTCTTAAAATTGCCCTAAAGCTGATATTTGAAATACAAAAACTTATGCCCAGATAGGTTATGAACTATGACTCTCTCTTTTAGAGATAATCAGTCATTAAAATTTAATTTTAAGTCAACCATAGAAATAAATAGAATTCCATAAGTATTCAACAATTCATGATTAAAATCTTTTCCCCAATACCGTTATCTCTCCTTGTTCAAAGAAACCACCAAATTCTACCATGTCTGCATTTTTCAAATGTCTGGTTCTATACTCTCTGCTTTATCTGCCCTACCACTGCCATAGCCATGCAGAAGTCTCATACAAGATATATTGTATAAATCTGACTGTGGTATTTATTTATTCAAAGTTCTTCAACTTCTAATTGTTGGGGATGAAAAGAAAGATAAAAGGAAAATAAAGAAATCTTTAGCCTCCCATAGAGAATAAGACCTCCTATGACCTAGCTCCGATCGGTCTCTCTCTGGTCTTGTCTTTCATTATGTCAAAAATAAATGGCAAAATAACAGAGAACTGTCAGTTGGGGGAGGGATGTCTTTGAAGAAAAAGTCTTGTGGAATGAACGAGATTTAAGGCAAAATACTTTTTAAGAAGTATCAGCTATTTGAAGCACAAAGGTAAGATCATTTCACTAAGGAGAAAACAGGAAGATTCAAGGACTTAAGAGGAAGAAAGTGATAAAATTGAGCAGGATGAACAAGGTGTCCCATGTTGGAGATGCTCTTAGAGAAAAAAGTAGTTGACCAGTCACATAAAGACTTATAGACCATGATGAAAAACTGGTGTTTTATGCTAAGTGGGGATGCATTTAAGGAAGGAAGTTACATGACCCAACTTTTCCAAATATCACTATGAAAACATAAAAGTATTTGTCACTCAATCATGTCCAACTCTTTGTGACCCCATAGACGGTAGCCCACCAGGCTCCTCTGTCCATGGGGATTCTCCAGGCAAAAATACTGGAGAGGGATAGTCATTCCCTTCTCTAGGGGATCTTCCCAACCCAGGGATCAAACCCAGATCTCCCACGTGGGTGGTAGATTATTTACTGGGTGAGCCACTGAAAGTGAAATTGAAGTCGCTCAGTCGTGTCCGACTCTTTGCGACTCTGTGGACTGTAGTCTACCAGGCTTCTCTGTCCATGGGATTCTCCAGGCAAGAATACTAGAGTGGGTTACCATTTCCTTCTCCAGGGGATCTTTCCAACCCAGGGGTCAAACCCGGGTCTCCCGCATAGGAAGCAGATGCTTTAACCTCTGAGCCATCAGGGAAGCCCCATAAAGCAAATAGTTTTCCCCGTTTTAGAAATAATAAAACTTAAGAGCCTGAGATGTTGCATCTCAAGTGGCAGAGGCAGCATTCAAACCTCCGTTTTGCTGACTTTAAAGGTTTCTTTCTTTTCATTATACCATGTCAAAGAGAAAAGTTTTGTTAGGATCTATGTCGTTTCACTAGAAGAGAAAATAATCAAGTACTTTTTTTCCCACTTGTTAATTTCTATAACAAAATCTATATCTATTTCTATAGCAAAATCTCATCCACAGTATTTAAGCAAGAATAAATGAACAAGTAAATACAGTTATGGGGAAAGTACAGAAAAAAGGTAATAAGAAATTGGAAAAGGAAAAATAATCTTCTTTAGCATTAAAAAAAAGTGGGAGGAAGAGGAGATCACACAGTGGTTTGGCTAATTTGAATCTCCCTTGGGTAGGCAGCACTGGTCAGTTCAAAAATGCCTCCTAAAGTAGTTGAGTGCCCTCTTCCCTCCTGAAGTTGGTAGAGCCACATCAGTGCAGCCGCACAGAAGGGTCAAATGGAGAACACACAACAAATCCCTTATTGTGTGAAGCCAAAGGCCAACTTATGCTCTCAAATGGCTCCACAACTGGTCGTGGGCTTTCAGGTCCTGAGAGCAGTCCTGACAATGTGAGGCTGAAGGCTGTGTGCCCTGATGAGAGATGCTGACAGCTTCTACCACCCCAGGTCCATTTAACACCTAAACCATGAGAAACCTATCTGGAGAACTGGAGAAGGCAGCCTTTAGGCAGCCCCACAAATAGTCCACTGTCTTTTGATATCTCTACAGATCCATGCCTATTGCTCACCCTTTGAACGCCATTATGAAAAAAAACAGAGCAGGAGAGTCAAATATCACAGTAGATATTACTTTTGCTAAGTGTTGTCTTGGGAGAGAGAGAGAGAAAAAAAAAAGGAGTGACATCAATATACAGAAGCAATTGGTGACAGTTTATTTATTTGGCAAAGGATGTTTTAAATCAATGCAATGGGTATGGACTCTGGAGTCAGACACAAGTAGATTGTAATGTGAAGTTCCCAGCCATCCTAGGAACTTAGGCAGGTTAACTGAATTACACTAAATTGCAACATCAACATTGACAAAATGAGAAATAATAAGCAGCTTAAAATGTTTTTGAAAATGTGTCTAATACATAAATGTTGCTCAATAAATATTTGGTTTTTGACCCTTATTTGAATATTTTCTTGCAGCCAAAAGGGGTTGAGCCATGAAAGACTGATTATTTAACCAAACAACTAAAAAAAAAAAATCACTAAGGTCCTGTGTCCTTCACCAGTTTCTTTAATATCTCTGAGTTTTAGTTTCAAAATCTTTCAGAGAAAACTATATCCCCAGAAAGCAATTATGAAACAAAAGAGAAGAATAATTATGATTCTCATAATCTCTACTCAGAGATCTTTATTCAGAGTTTGAGAAAAATATGTTGAAAAAACCATGTACTTAGATTATTATAATTATTCATGTTTTTATTGAGACTAATTAATGCCAAAAATAACCACCAAAGAGATATTTGAAAAGCAGTGCTATTTCTTTGGAAGTCACGCCTTTCCAAAATGTATGATTTTAATGTTCCCTTAGATTGCTTTTTGTTAGAACTATTTTTACATAGATACATATGTATCCAATCCTTAGCCATTAGTACTAAAATGTATTTTCTCTCTGAGATATAAATGATGTTCAAAGGCCAATCACTCTGTACAAATGTCACACTCCTCAAGATTGATTTAGCATTTCTCCAACCTTCAACAGATTCTTGAATCAGTAATACTGAAAGACACAAAACACATCAAATATACTAGTGTAATGGTTACAAGATCAATAAATGGTGGTCTTGTGAGTCTTGTTATGTCTACTTTATTGATGGACTTTTTATTATATCTGTAATTACAGTTCAAAAATAAAATTTGAAGTTCTTAAGAGAAAGTATTAACTCTTAAATTCTCTAAACCATAGGGCTTTGACTTTTTCCTTATTTTTTTTTTCTTTTTAACTGTTCTATGGTGTAACCTATTCTGCATCCTTTTCTTGTTCACGATCTTAGAGAAAAGTATTTCGATCTTTCAACATTGAGGTTCAGGGGCTGGCATGGAGGCTCCTATTGTATTAGTCAGATAGATCCACCTGTCTACACAGAGAAGTACTGAGAAGGGTTCCTTTAATATGCAACTTAATGGGGATAATCAAAGAATGTGTTGAGACTGATTCAGAGATAATTCAGAGATAATAGTACTCTGAATAGTACTTACATACAATAAACTCTAGATATTGGGTGTGATTCTGGTGGTTCTGTTTCTTCTCACAAATAAGTGATAGTTATCAGTACACGGCTAGGCAAATGGCTATGGTTCAATTTTACTCTTCTTCTGGTTTTCTACTTCCTAGATCTCCTACAAGAAATAGACTATCAAGACCATCTTTCTGCATTCCAATGCCCTTTTTATTATTTCATAAGAGTACTAGAATTTACTTAAAAATAAATCATCATAGGTTATGTATATGTCAGCTATTTGGATATGATCAGTTCTCTTAATCACAAATTCACTCCAAGGAGCAGTCAATATCTAAACAGGTGCCATTTTTGTTGATCAAACGTACTTGAATATCATCCATTTCCTATGGTTCAAATTAATATAATGACCAGAATTTCATAACTTTGAGCAACATAGAGGCTTAGCTGTTTAGCTTAATCCATTTTCAAAGAAGAATTTTCATTGGTAAAATTAGTGACTTTGACATGCATGTTCATGGGTTTTGGAAATCATTTTTCCCTAGTAAAATTAATGCTATTCAGATATGTGGATTGCTTTTATTTCAGAGACAAAATATTCTCTCATGAACACAGTATAACAGTCTAACAAGCCCTTTAAGGCATAGCCACAAGGATGATGCCTGAGGCTTATCTTTTAACGGTCCTGTGCCCAGCCATTGGTCTCCAGAATACTTCTCATATCTGCTTCAATTGACCGTCCAATGCCAACTATGATAGTAGAACCTACAAATATAGGAGGCTGCAGTGGAAACTGTCAGACTTTATTTTGGGGGCTCCAAAATCACTAAAGATGGTGATTGCAGCCATGAAATTAAAAGACGCTTACTCCTTGGAAGAAAAGTTACGACAAACCTAGATAGTATACTCAAAAGCAGAGACATTACTTTGCTGACTAAGGCCTGCCTAGTCAAGGCTATGGTTTTTCCTGTGGTCATGTATGGATGTGAGAGTTGGACTGTGAGGAAGGCTGAGCACCAAAGAATCGATGCTTTTGAACTGTGGTGTTGGAGAAGACTTGAGAGTCCCTTGGACTGCAAAGGGATCCAACCAGTCCATTGTAAAGGAGATCAGTCCTGGGATTTCTTTGGAAGGAATGATGCTAAAGCTGAAAGTCCAGTACTTTGGCCACCTCATGCGAAGAGTTGACTCATTGGAAAAGACTCTGATGCTGAGAGGGATTGTGGGCAGGAGGAGAAGGGGACGACAGAGGATGAGATGGCTGAATGGCATCACTGACTCGATGGACATGAGTCTGCGTGAACTCTGGGAGTTGGTGATGGTCAGGGAGGCCTGGCGTGCTGCAATTCATGGGGNCACAGTATTTAAGCAAGAATAAATGAACAAGTAAATACAGTTATGGGGAAAGTACAGAAAAAAGGTAATAAGAAATTGGAAAAGGAAAAATAATCTTCTTTAGCATTAAAAAAAAGTGGGAGGAAGAGGAGATCAAACAGTGGTTTGGCTAATTTGAATCTCCCTTGGGTAGGCAGCACTGGTCAGTTCAAAAATGCCTCCTAAAGTAGTTGAGTGCCCTCTTCCCTCCTGAAGTTGGAAGAGCCACATCAGTGCAGCCGCACAGAAGGGTCAAATGGAGAACACACAACAAATCCCTTATTGTGTGAAGCCAAAGGCCAACTTATGCTCTCAAATGGCTCCACAACTGGTCGTGGGCTTTCAGGTCCTGAGAGCAGTCCTGACAATGTGAGGCTGAAGGCTGTGTGCCCTGATGAGAGATGCTGACAGCTTCTACCACCCCAGGTCCATTTAACACCTAAACCATGAGAAACCTATCTGGAGAACTGGAGAAGGCAGCCTTTAGGCAGCCCCACAAATAGTCCACTGTCTTTTGATATCTCTACAGATCCATGCCTATTGCTCACCCTTTGAACGCCATTATGAAAAAAAACAGAGCAGGAGAGTCAAATATCACAGTAGATATTACTTTTGCTAAGTGTTGTCTTGGGAGAGAGAGAGAGAAAAAAAAAAGGAGTGACATCAATATACAGAAGCAATTGGTGACAGTTTATTTATTTGGCAAAGGATGTTTTAAATCAATGCAATGGGTATGGACTCTGGAGTCAGACACAAGTAGATTGTAATGTGAAGTTCCCAGCCATCCTAGGAACTTAGGCAGGTTAACTGAATTACACTAAATTGCAACATCAACATTGACAAAATGAGAAATAATAAGCAGCTTAAAATGTTTTTGAAAATGTGTCTAATACATAAATGTTGCTCAATAAATATTTGGTTTTTGACCCTTATTTGAATATTTTCTTGCAGCCAAAAGGGGCTGAGCCATGAAAGACTGATTATTTAACCAAACAACTAAAAAAAAAAAAAAATCACTAAGGTCCTGTGTCCTTCACCAGCTTCTTTAATATCTCTGAGTTTTAGTTTCAAAATCTTTCAGAGAAAACTATATCCCCAGAAAGCAATTATGAAACAAAAGAGAAGAATAATTATGATTCTCATAATCTCTACTCAGAGATCTTTATTCAGAGTTTGAGAAAAATATGTTGAAAAAACCATGTACTTAGATTATTATAATTATTCATGTTTTTATTGAGACTAATTAATGCCAAAAATAACCACCAAAGAGATATTTGAAAAGCAGTGCTATTTCTTTGGAAGTCACGCCTTTCCAAAATGTATGATTTTAATGTTCCCTTAGATTGCTTTTTGTTAGAACTATTTTTACATAGATACATATGTATCCAATCCTTAGCCATTAGTACTAAAATGTATTTTCTCTCTGAGATATAAATGATGTTCAAAGGCCAATCACTCTGTACAAATGTCACACTCCTCAAGATTGATTTAGCATTTCTCCAACCTTCAACAGATTCTTGAATCAGTAATACTGAAAGACACAAAACACATCAAATATACTAGTGTAATGGTTACAAGATCAATAAATGGTGGTCTTGTGAGTCTTGTTATGTCTACTTTATTGATGGACTTTTTATTATATCTGTAATTACAGTTCAAAAATAAAATTTGAAGTTCTTAAGAGAAAGTATTAACTCTTAAATTCTCTAAACCATAGGGCTTTGACTTTTTCCTTATTTTTTTTTCTTTTTAACTGTTCTATGGTGTAACCTATTCTACATCCAAACAAACAAGAAAGCCACAAATGAATCTTTGAGGTTCAGGGGCTGGCATGGAGGCTCCTATTGTATTAGTCAGATAGATCCACCTGTCTACACAGAGAAGTACTGAGAAGGGTTCCTTTAATATGCAACTTAATGGGGATAATCAAAGAATGTGTTGAGACTGATTCAGAGATAATTCAGAGATAATAGTACTCTGAATAGTACTTACATACAATAAACTCTAGATATTGGGTGTGATTCTGGTGGTTCTGTTTCTTCTCACAAATAAGTGATAGTTATCAGTACACGGCTAGGCAAATGGCTATGGTTCAATTTTACTCTTCTTCTGGTTTTCTACTTCCTAGATCTCCTACAAGAAATAGACTATCAAGACCATCTTTCTGCATTCCAATGCCCTTTTTATTATTTCATAAGAGTACTAGAATTTACTTAAAAATAAATCATCATAGGTTATGTATATGTCAGCTATTTGGATATGATCAGTTCTCTTAATCACAAATTCACTCCAAGGAGCAGTCAATATCTAAACAGGTGCCATTTTTGTTGATCAAACGTACTTGAATATCATCCATTTCCTATGGTTCAAATTAATATAATGACCAGAATTTCATAACTTTGAGCAACATAGAGGCTTAGCTGTTTAGCTTAATCCATTTTCAAAGAAGAATTTTCATTGGTAAAATTAGTGACTTTGACATGCATGTTCATGGGTTTTGGAAATCATTTTTCCCCAGTAAAATTAATGCTATTCAGATATGTGGATTGCTTTTATTTCAGAGACAAAATATTCTCTCATGAACACAGTATAACAGTCTAACAAGCCCTTTAAGGCATAGCCACAAGGATGATGCCTGAGGCTTATCTTTTAACGGTCCTGTGCCCAGCCATTGGTCTCCAGAATACTTCTCATATCTGCTTCAATTGACCGTCCAATGCCAACTATGATAGTAGAACCTACAAATATAGGAGGCTGCAGTGGAAACTGTCAGACTTTATTTTGGGGGCTCCAAAATCACTAAAGATGGTGATTGCAGCCATGAAATTAAAAGACGCTTACTCCTTGGAAGAAAAGTTACGACAAACCTAGATAGTATACTCAAAAGCAGAGACATTACTTTGCTGACTAAGGCCTGCCTAGTCAAGGCTATGGTTTTTCCTGTGGTCATGTATGGATGTGAGAGTTGGACTGTGAGGAAGGCTGAGCACCAAAGAATCGATGCTTTTGAATTGTGGTGTTGGAGAAGACTTGAGAGTCCCTTGGACTGCAAAGGGATCCAACCAGTCCATTGTAAAGGAGATCAGTCCTGGGATTTCTTTGGAAGGAATGATGCTAAAGCTGAAAGTCCAGTACTTTGGCCACCTCATGCGAAGAGTTGACTCATTGGAAAAGACTCTGATGCTGAGAGGGATTGTGGGCAGGAGGAGAAGGGGACGACAGAGGATGAGATGGCTGAATGGCATCACTGACTCGATGGATGTGAGTCTGCGTGAACTCTGGGAGTTGGTGATGGTCAGGGAGGCCTGGCGTGCTGCAATTCATGGGGTCACAAAGAGTTGGACATGACTGAGCGATTGAACTGAACTGAACTAAACAGGTTTCATTCCTCTTATAGAGTAAGTTGTTTAAAATGCTTTTCACCTATTTGCCAACACGATTATTTAATATGTGTCTCTGTGGGTGGTTGAATTTGATCTGACACTTGCTTATGTTATTGCTCGGTTAGGAAGTATAGGAAGTGGCAGCTACATGATCACCTAAAATATCCTAACAGTTGCACATAACTAAGTTTTCTTAGGTCACTTAGTGACACAATATCTTAATCTTCTAAATATGTCCATGATCAAAGTACAGTCTTTATGAAGTAATTACTCACCTGTCTTTGTGGCAGACTTCCCTTCCTCCAGAAGGCTGCCCTGTGCTGAGTGTCTCTGGGATGCCATGGTTCATTGACTGTAGACCAAGTGCTCCTGTTAAAGTCGCTGGTTTGTGTCAGTTCTCACTGGGATCAGTATATTCTATGAGAGGATTTAAAGCCTTTTAGCTGGCAGAGTCACATCTTGCTTAGGGCTAGGACTCCAGACATTGCCTTATCAATTTGAACAGTGATGGGGTTATGGTACTCAATGTTGATGTTACTATACTCCCTGCCCTGAAGTGTGGGGCATTACTGCTTTATGGTCTTGCAGAAAAGGCTTTATGTATGTCCATGCTTTATGTGTGTTCATGGTCTTACAGGAAAGCTTTTTATGTATGTTCATGCTTTAAATCCTACTTTACAACTTATGTGAAAGTGAGGCACAGCTTACTATGATTTATAATGTAACATATTATCACATATGAATTTTGGAACACAAATGCCAGAGTTTAGGGTTCCCTGAAAAACAGATTTTGAAATACTGATTCGTATCAACTGATCATTGGGTGTGAGCTGCTCTCATAAAAAGGGTGTAATGTTAGTCAAAACGGCTGCTTTTTGCCAAGGAAAGTGCCCAGAGAGGGAACTGGCCATAAATTGTCAGCAGCCAACACTCTCTGGAGCCTGAAGAATAAGGACCACAGTCTTGAAGGCTGGTCAGATTGGCACATCACAACATCTCTTCTAGTTAATCTGAGATTCGGACTATTTTCAATGAGGTCCCTTTCTTTTCCTGAGAGTGTCCACCTGGTCTGGCTTTGACTCAGTTTCAACTTTGCCCTTGATTTCTCCACCGCTGCCATGATTATATGGGCTCTCCCACCTCTCCTCACAAATGTCAAGAACCTCAAGAGCACAATATTTGTCAAGAGTATAGGAGAGACTCCCTTTCCTGTTCAGCACCAACCCAAACTGTGTCCAGGACTAACTAATAAGGGAAAACGTAAAGGAAAACCATTTTGAAAAGAACTGTGATGATTTTAAAGTATTTATTTATTAATTTACTTGCTATATAGTAATCTGTACCTCCTCCAATGTAAAGATGGAAACAAAAGAAAACATAGAGGCTTCCAACTTGGAGCCAAGTGCCTCTGAGAAGTAGGAGAGCCTAAAAAAAAAGTGATTAGAGTAATTCAATATATCATATAACCTAGTAAGTTAAAAATGACTTAATGACTGAGAAGTGGTCAAAGGCAAATTAACACTAGAAGATGAGAGTTGTACCCCAGTGAATAAAGGATATGATGGTGGGAAAAACAGCTCAAGAAAACGTTAAATTATTTTGACATGATATTCTTGGGAAAACGGGAAAAGCAGGAAAAAAGGAGCTGGAGTGATCAAAAAGCAAGTGAAGTGATTTTCTGCTACTCTTAGATTAACGAGTGTTCTCTGATAGTTTTCACCTACAAGACTATCCTCATTTTCCTCAGGTTTACAAAACTCCACATTAATGCAATTCCCTCTCAAGGAGAGCAAGAGGGGGATTAAGTACAAAATTAAGACCTTCAGGAAAAATGTCATACTTTAAAACAGCATACTTTCTACAAAGTTTCTAGATAACATTTTCTAATTTTGGCCTTTTACTTAAATCCCATGTGGGCTTATCCTGCCAATTTCACCTCATCAATTCTACTTTCATTCAAAGTGTTTTTGAAATGCAACATCTACCATGAAGGTTTCCCTCATAAGAATGGTTTCTGCAGGTCTAGCTAATCTGAGAATGCAAATATATTGACATTCTCACTTATCTCATCCTTACTTCATATACTCGGGATACTTGCTTGTTTAGAAACCTGTTCCCCTGTTTTCTTCATCCAGTTTACCAATCTCAGAACCTTAGAAGAAGCTATGATGTCAATAAACTCCTGCAAAATAAAATAGTCCATGGGGTCCCAAAGAGTCAGATATGACTGAGCTTGGACAAAATGATGACACAGTTTGTTACTCAAAATGATTTCTAATGTGTCAGTATGGCCACATCCTATCCAAGAGCACACAGTCCAAAAAACCAAGAAACTCTCATGAGGGGCCACTGGTCATCCCTCAGACTTAATTTATTTATATCTTTATCTGTCACAACCAATATGACTATCTATAGCAAACTCTAGCTCTGTAATCTGTCATCTACAACCACAGATATAGAAATATAGATATAAAGGAAATCGAAGAGACCCATCATCTTTAAATAAAAGGGAGCAATGATCTTCACAGATTGTCTCCATGCAAAAGAAAGTCCCTGTAGAAAGATCTATAAACAGAATAACTGTGCACTCACTATATTTTATTCAGAGATAGCAGTGTTTATTTTTAAACAAAAAGGAAGGTTCTCAAGACCCATTAGTTTTTTCTTAACCACAGACAAACTTCACCCACCCCCTTTGGAATCGGTGATTATTTTCATAGTACTCTGGATCATTTCAAAAAGAATAAAATATAATGAAGGGCTGCTCTTACAAACACAAATTTTATAGAATCCTTTGGACTGGCAGCTTTGGAAATTATTCTCTCAAGGGAAGTAAATTTAAGTGGAGCTGCACTTGAGTTCAGTTTGTATTCCCTTCTCAATTACCATCAATGCAGCTGAATCAGGAGCTACACCAAAATTCCTGAGATAGCTTTTTAAAAATCTAAAATAAAAGAAGAAAGTGTTACTGCAGACTGAGGTGAAAGAAATTTTGATACAAGAGGGACAAAATCCCTGGAGGGAGGAGCTAAGGGCAAGAAATAATGAAACAAAAGCTTACAATACCCAAAGCAGAATATGCACACTGTGATCTTTGTTCTTTCTTTTAATTGTTTAGGCCTGCAAATATTTGATATGAAGTTGCTTGACTTAAGAGGCAAGGGAATTTTTTTTTAACAGATATAAAATGAACAACCCAGGTGATTATCATAATGTGGGAAAGCAACAGCAAGTTAGGGTGATACATTTGGAAGTTGCTGTGATTATAAAATTCCCCAACAATGGACCCCAGGCAGCAGGCAGTGGAAGAATCCAATCATGCTTTATTGCTTAGGCATACTGTAGGCCACTACTGTATCAACACTTATTAGCTCAAAACAATAAGTTATGTTTGTAAGACAAAACATTATTCAGTAATGCTTCTCCACTCCCAATAGCCAGATCTTTGCTTGGGCTTCAACTTTTCAATAAGTAAGAGACATTTTGACTAATTAAAATGTGCAAAATACGTAAGTTTCAGAGCTGGTTGTTGGATTTGAGCAATTGCGGAAAAACAACTCTTTTGAAGATAGTACAATCTGATATTTATGAAATACTTTTGAAACTTAATACTCAAAATGGAGTAATTTTGGAGTTTACTTATCTCTTTCTTACCTTCCTGTCGACTCACTCCTATGATTCCAGCCATACAAAACATTGAACTCTTTTCTGAAAGCTTCAAGTGCTATTAGAGAGGGTTTTAACATAGCACTAAGAATACCCATGGGAGCATCATTAATGTTGCCCAGAGAGTGCATCTTGGTGCGTTACTTCTAGCCTGACGGCTCTGCTCTGTCAAGCACACTCTGATTCATGTATGCATGTCAGTACCATTGTAGCCTTCTCTCTGCTGACCTAAGGTGCCATTGAGCAGATTTAAATTGTATCTACACAGTGAGAATCTGAGCCCATTAGATATTAGAATCAAGGTTTCTGATTCCAGAAAGATTGATCAGGGTACTTCCACAGGCATTTTTGGAAAAAGTAGAACACACAACAAAGTATTTGGCCCACATTTTATAAACTGACTAAACAAATCAGTATTAGATTTTTGATGGTAAATGTAATGCTTGCATTTTGGTTCTCATCTATTACAGTAGCTTCCCTTGTGGCTCAGCTGGTAAAGAATCTACCTGCAATGCAGGAGACCTGGGTTAAATCCCTGGGTTGGGAAGATCCCCTGACGAAGGGGAAGGCTGCCCACTCCAGTACTCCGGCCTGGATAATTCCATAGACTGTATAGTCCATGTGATCACAGAGTTGGAAACGACTGAGCAATTTTCACTCACTTCACTCATAATAAAAATGCACTAGTTTTAAGGATTCATGTTGAGTACTGTGCCAAATACTATGGATACAGAGATAGAACAGATCTGGGTCCTAAGAATTATATTAACATATAGAGATACACAAAATATGTAAAGTTAGGAATTGAAGGAAGTTAGGATTTTAGTAGATTCATGACTTTGCTGTGAACAAGATTTGAGATTAAGACCTAATGCTGCAGGGAAATGGTTCTGTGATCTTACTCAATCTCTTTCATCATCACAAACCTCAATCACTTGTTATGTAAAATGGATTTAATACCAAAAGCTACCTCCTTGGGTGATTTTGTGATATAAATGAAGTAATTATGTAACTTATTTACTATAGGACCTTGCTGATAATAAATGCTCAATTAATGTTAGCTACATGGCATTTTAACCAGTGATTTAAAAAGCAACAAATAGACTTCAGGTTTGAAGTTCTAAATATACAACAATCATAAAGGTACTAGTGAGAGTGAGAGAGAGGGAGAGAAGTGATGGTTAATGTGCGCGTTCCCCTACTAACTGGCGGCTTTAAGTTCCACTTCATAGGGGCTGTTCAAGAACATAATAACGGGCCACAAACACAACCGCCCTTCAATAACATGAAGGTGAGCTGCACACAGAAGGTGGGCACAAGGACTACAAAGGTGCAGTGAAGCACAATGGGAGAAAACATAAAATAGCTGTTGATCACTGGGATGTAGTAACAGCAAGAGCTGGCAGGGACCAGTCAGAGAAGAGGTGGCTCAGAGGAAGGGCGACAAGTGAGCTTCCCATGAGACAAATTCACTGAGCTCCAAACAGCAGGCGACTGGGCGAGTCTACCAAAGGATTTCCCCTTGTACTCTGGCCTGGGGTGCTGTCCAGGTCAGCAGGTCTCTCTCTCTCCACAGTTGGAACACAGATCCAGACAACGTCTCCTAGAGACAGCCCAGGAGAGTGAAAAGAGCGGAAGCTGTGTGTTTTCTCACAACTCCACCAGCTCGGTGAACTTGGGCAAGTCACTTGACCTCTGTGGGACTCAATAACACAGTCTATAAAACATGACAACATTGTCAACCCAGAAAGCAATCAATAAAGGCTAGTGTCCTCAGATTTCCTTCTCAGCCCTAAGTCATCTAATAGTTGGCTTATTTAAACGTGTATGTTTCTATGTGAACACTAGATCCAGCCCAAAGCACCTGGGGGTTACTAAAGTGAATCTGTGGATGCTTTGCCATGGGGACAAGCAGATTTCTCTTCTCTGTCACAACAGGAAATCATAACCACCCATCATTCCTCTGCAATCATTTCAGCTGCAGCCAAAAACAGGTTCCATTCTTTATCTCCTGATTACTGTTACTCCGGGAAAATCTCTGGAGCTTCAAAATTCTTGGTACATTTAGTGAATTTTGCTTTCAATCCAGATTCCAGATACAGACTTTTTAAACTATGATTTAGTTATTCTTTTTTTTTTTTTTTACATCGTGGCTACCAAACCTCAAATCTTTTCAAACCTCAAAGAAAGCCTGCTGTCATTGGTTTTGCCCTTATCCACATCAGCATGTACTTCCTTACCACAAATTAGGTCACAGATAAGTCTGGAGCTGCCAATCAGCCTCGGATTCATCAAGCATTTTAAACCGCTGGTGCCGCAGTACAGACGCGCCAGTGTGTGCCACCGATAACGGTATCATTTGCATAGTTACAATCAGTTAGTGATAGAATGCCTGAGAGGCAGAGGGGATGCATGGCAAATGCAAAGTCACTTTCAGATTTGCATTCATTTTGGTTTTAAATGGGGAACAGAGGACCTGACTGAAAGGGGCGTCACCTCCTATGCAGCTGGATTCTGCGGCGCCTCTGCCTATAGAGCGTTTCAACCCTTTGAAAGTGCTTTGTGATCTTCCTATGAACTATTCTTCTCAACAATGTCTGACATCCCTAGTAGGCATTATTATCCATAATTTAGTGAAAGGGAAGTGAATCAAAAACAGGTTGAATGACTTGTTCAACCCCGCAGGAAGTCACAGCGCAAACAGAGGAAGAACCCACAGCTTTGTACCGGCTCCCCATCTGTTGCTAAGCCCCATTAGCTGTGCTTCCTACCTGGACCTAGTAATTAGCCAAACTAAGCGCTGCCAAATAAGGATGATGCATTGATTTTTTTTTTTTTAATCACATTCCCTTTGCTGAACTTATTTGACTTGCAAAACAGTGTAAAAATCCGCCCCCCCCCGGAAAAAAAAAAAAAAAAA